>JARQOD010007041.1:0-40468 GCA_033576555.1 Oophaga sylvatica | reverse complement strand
ATTACTTCCAGGGAGAATGGAGCCGGACAAGAGCCAAGTCATCAAACTTCAGAGAGCTAATGCGTATGAAAGGTGCTTCTCCAGGTTTGGTCCCTGGTAAAAGGCAAGCACAAAGTTTTTATCGGACAACACAACGGCAAGGCTAACAACCAAGTGGTGGATTTTCTGAGCATAAAGAAGGTACACCCCACGGAATGGGAACTGAACGACGAAATGTTCAACAAGTTTGCCAACGTTTGGGAGAACCAGACGTCGCCTATTCGCCACCAGGGGAAATGCAAAGGTCAGGACATTTTTCTCTCTAGAACCCCTGGACGGGTTAGCAGGGCTTGATCCCCTTTTCCCAAGTCATGGGAAGAAGGCCCCCTTTATACGCTTTCCACCTCTCTCCCCCTAATCTCGAGAATCCTCAAGAAGATACGAGAGAAGAAGCGACGCTAATTTTAAATAGTACCCTTTGGCCAAAGAGGGCCTGGTTTCCTCTGCTGAGGAAGATGTCGAGAGGGGACCCTTCCTACTGCCAAAGAGGGAAGATCTCCTCCTTCAGGGCCAGTCCTGCACCACAACCCCGGCGCTCTGCAACTCGCAGCTTGGATCCTGACGGGAGGTCTGAAAACCGGTGACCTCCGCCATCTATAACAAATCTGGAAACTATTGTGGAGAAGCATTCAATAGATACTGCCCATCCCTAAGATTCTCGACTTCCTGCAGGCAGGTTTTAAAAAAGGCCTTAGACCTAGTACCCTGAGGGTGCAGATCTCGGCCCTAGCGTATTCTTTAAATCGGCTTTGTCCTTACACCCTGGATAGCTAGGTTCTCCAAAGCAGTTACGATGCTGAAGCCTTTGATATGGAGGTCTGTGCCACCTTGGGACCTTAATCTGGTCCTTTTAATACTCTGTGTAAAAGCCCATTCGACATATCAGAAGACATGGAAATCAGCAAGCTCTCTTTTAAAACTGGATTTCTGGTGGCCATTCTTCAGCAAAGAGGCTAGGGGAACTACAGGCCCTGTCCGTCCAGACCCGTACCTGCAGGTGTTCGAAGACGGTTTAGTTTTGAGGCTTGACCCAACCTTCCAGAGGTTTTAGACTCAAATATAAATCAGGAAGGTGTCCTTCCCTCAATTTACCAATGCCCTAAAAACCCGAAGGAGAGAACTTACCATAACCTAGATGTTAGGGAGACGGTTTTTCAAGATTCAAAGAAGCTTTATTGGCAGGATTAGTTCTGCCAAAGCAAGTGTACAAAATGTAATAGGGATAGGGACTGTAGGAATGTTGGGTAGGGGCTGTAGGAAAGGTGGATGAGGGCAGATCCAGGATGTGGGCTGTAAAAACAATGGATGGGGGCAGATCCAGGTGGGGCTATAGAAGTTCATGGCATAGGGAAGGGGGATGGGGCAGATCCAGGGTGGAGGCTATAGAAGTCCATGGCATAGGGAAGGTGGATGGGGGCAGATCCTGGGTGGGGGCTATAGAAGTCCATGGCATAGGGAGGGTGGATGGGGGCAGATCCAGGGTTGGGGCTATAGAAGTCCATGGCATATCATAGTTCTCTTTCTCGCATTCTATGACATTCGCTCACATACCGCGCTGCTATCTCCACCGCGCTCTCTTCTTTCCCCAGCAAGATATGTTTTCTCTTCCTCCTTCATGGTGATGAAATCCGGGAAGAGATGTGAGAGTCTCCTGAAGTGTGTCCCTCACTGCTGAGTATTTGGAGCAGTGTAGCAGGAAGTGGGTTTCGTCCTCTATGGCCTCATGGTCACAGTGCTGGCATAGTCTTTTCTCCCTGGGCTTGTAGCTCGCCTGTGTCGGCCAGATTCGATAGCCAGACTGTGGGCACTGAGTATATCAGCTCAGGATCTTGCGTCTCTGAGGTCCGGGAGTTTCTCTGGTTCTCAAATACTTAAAAGCAACGGGGGGTTGGAGGCAGGACAGAAACCTATTCGTACAGTACGGGGGTCCAAATAAAGGTAGGTGGGTAGCAAAATCCACAATCGCTCGGTGGATTAGATCCACAATGTCTAGCCTACGAAGCCCAGGGGAGATCTCCGGATGTTCTTAGAGCGCACTCTACTAGAACTATAGCCACCTCGTGGGCGGAAAAAAGGGGCTTCGGCAGCCCAAATCTGCAGAGCTGCAACCTGGTCTAACCTTAGTACCTTTACTAAACACTACAAATTAGACAATCTCAGGGCAGTTAGCCTTCGGTAGGAAGGTTCTTCACGCAGTAGTTCTGCCCTAGACTATCATTCTTTGGTACTTCTCCATGGTGCTGTCAGGTGGTGAACTGGAAAACGGTAATTAGACCTACCGATAATTGTATTTCCAGGAATCCTGACAGCACTACTGCAAATATTCTATACTAATGTGAAGTAACATTTGTATTAGAATGTTTAATAAAATTTTGTTGCATCCATCCAGATGTGGTACTTTAAGAAAACACTGAAGGGTGATAAGGGGAGGGTCCTTTTAACCTCATTTCCTGTCCCAAGAAGGATAAGGACGTCCTCCAGGTGCTGTCAGGATGGATTCCTGGAAATACAATTACCGGTAGGTCTAATTACCGTTTTAGGCAACACACACAAACCTCCGATCGGTCACTGCCAGGGTTCCCCAATACCACCAGGATACTTTGCTGCCACCAGTTCCTCGTTTGATACTAAAGCCTATATCGGTTTTTGATGGCGCACAGGTTGCAAAAACATTGCTGGGTATAGCCTAAATTATACTGATTCTGAAAACATAGGTTTCCTGTCTCTAGGATAAATGTGTGTTATACAATTCTACCTGGCATATAGAAAGGTGTTATGAATGTGCTAGAGATGGTTTCTGAGCAGAGGCTCCCTCTGGTGGTTACAGACAGTACTGAACCTTTCAGCGAGGAATGGCAATCTGGGATTGCTGACTGGTCTGATATAAGGGAGGTTACCTCCCATGATGGTTGCCGGTGATCAATTGTTCTTGTCTCAGTTGTGGTTCCTGGTTCATTTGGAAGTTTGCTGAGTCTTGCCTGCATCTTCTGCTTTCAGATAAGATATTTTCTGCTTTTATTTTTGTGCTTGCTTTTTGCATAGTTCTCTGCACTTTTGTGGAAATCAGCCAGGTCCCCTTCTGGGGCCTGTGCTCCTCTCAGTTTATCTGTAGGCACTGTTATTTGTTTTTTCCTGTTTTTTCAGTGGCTGCGGCTTAGTTTTGTTACACCAGAGTTCTGATTTAGGTGGTGAGATCGTGTGATCTCAGGTGTTTTTGCAATCAGAAGAGTTGGTATTTTTTTAGGGTTTTTTTTGGATTGCAGTAAGAATCCTTTCCTGTACTTTTCTGTCTAGACAGATTGGGCCCCAGCGTTTGCTCATTCTATTTTCTATGTCCGTGCTTCTTCTTGTCTAACCGCCATTACATGTTTGGGGGCTTCCTATTTTCTTTGGGGATCTGCTCCGGGGCAGATAGCTTTCATCCTTCTGCCTTTAGGTGTAGTTATCTCTCAGGCTGTGACGAGGCGTCTAGGATCAACGTAGGAACTCTCCTCGGCTACCTCTAGTTGTGTGGTTAGTTCAGGTTACTGCAATCCAATAGGTTCCAGCCTCTCTGGTGTATTGCCGTTTTTGTTTTTTCTCCTTAGCTACCTAAACATAACAGAAAGGAAATTTAAATTATTGGCTGGAGAATTTGCTCCGAGCTGGCCAGAGACAATAAAAGTGCCTCTCTGCTGAAAGGAGGAGGGAGTGGATAGAATTACACAGTGTAGAGAGAGAACAATTCAGAAGTACAGTGAGTGCACAAACCCACTGGCTGTAGGGCGACAGGCAGTGCCAGAAGTGTACTTAGAACATTTAGGAAATACTCATATTTTCCTGACACGCGCGTTCCTACGGGCTTAATAAGGAGCTTCAGCGTCCCCAGCTTATACTGCTAGATGGAGGCCAAAAGGAGGCTCTTCTGACCTCTGATGCTCGTGATGAGTGCATTTGATGTTGCAGTTGGAGCACAGCTATGGGTGATTGTTGACTAATTACGATGCAGTGGTGGACCTGTGCAGAGGCATACGTGCCTGGCAATCACATCTCCTCTCTGTCCGTCTTGGAGGACATGGATCTGTCTCGTGACCTCTGTTTACCAGCGAGAAGCATTTGTGCAAAGTCCAGACCCTGGATGTTCTTGGAGAGGGTGGGCCGAAGCTGCATTAACCCTTTCACTTACAAGGAAGTGTATAATACGGCTCTAGAATATGAGGGTTCAGCGGTCGGGTCCATGGCTTCCAGACAGGACTCCTGTTCTCCTCTTACCTGCAGGCATCCACCGAGGTTTATTGATTATCCGCCGTGATGTGGATGTCAGAAGATGAGGTCCACAAGGCTGTTGTCCAGTGGCCATGGACCTCTGACCTGACCACGAGATCTGGCTCTTGTGAATTTATTTTTTTTTATCTCTACGGCTTAGATTATATTATGATGTTAAAGCCCAGACGCTTTACTCACAATCACTCCAGGACCTCAATGCCCGCTGCAGCATCTATCCGGGGCGTAGCCCTGACATGAGAGTGGGGAAAGCAGCAAGTGATTACAGCCGGCGACGGTCATCGCTCAGCTCTGCAGATGATAGGAAAAGGGAAACACAATTTTCTAAAAATCTGGAGTTTGAGCCTCCAGCCTCGGCTGCTGTCACTGAAGTCAATGGTTGTTTGAGGAAGGTTCTGCCACTGAATGCACTGGTGTAAATCATCAAGCTCCTCTGCTGTCAGCTCCTGCGTGATCACTGACCGATGGAGACCGGTCTGGAGACACTGCAGTCACGGGGGCAGGTTTAGGCCACGAAGGCTGTACAGCAGCACCAGTAACGTGGCCTGGGGATGTCATTAAATTATCCTGAAACCTCGGACAGCAAGTCTTTATGTCCACCGCAACCAACTTACCACCTTCCCTCTACCGGATGGCGGGTGACTTTAAACCCTTCCTTCCCTATAATAGTCCGTCATGTGGCTGGTGACACCGATGCTGACTGTCAATCTCATGTATGTTACAGACAGCCAGAAAACACCGCAGTATAGCGGTACGCACGGTATTACAGGAGCCAAAATCAGTACATTAAGTTCTCGAGCAGCCGGGGCAGAATAAAACTAAAGTTATGGGTTTGAATGTGTCAATGCAAAAATGTTTTTCTATTTGAATAATTTATTTGTGCAAATGTAGACATGAATTAAAAGAAAACCGGTGCGCCTACTGCTGGGGGAGGTAAATATAAAGACCTCCACAACTGTGGCATCTCTGCTCTGCAATGGACGGCACAGAAAAAGCTGAGCCAAAAAAAATAATAAGGCAATGATTGTGCTGCGGCTGCGTCCCTCAGGGGTCTTTTCCGATTGCATGTCTTGTGTTGCAGGGGTCCTGGACACTGAGATGCAGCAGGAGGCGCGGACGCTGACGGCAGATGAGGAGCAGCGGCAGACGTTTATTAATATGAAGACTGATGGAAAGTTGGTAGATGCTGAGGTGTCGGCACGGAAGATGCTGGATGTCATCCAGGGCGACACCTACAAATCAGGGGCACATGTGGATTTCTATGATTTGTAATCTCTCCTGACCGATATGATGATGACCTTCCTCCCCTGCGGACCGCCGAACCAGTGCCCCTCTAATCCACACAGCACTCGCAGGGACGTCCGAGGAATGGCGCAGGACAGAACGGAAAACCTGGGCTCCGCTGACGTGTGAGCCGGGTCCTCCTCACCTTTTGTCTGTTTTATCAGTGTGATCTCCTCAGCATTGCCCGTGTGCCAGGGGCTCCCGTCATCTCTGCTGGTCGATTACTTGTGACCCAACCCCCCCTCAATACAGTCCAATCATCATTACTAATGTGTCACCAATGACCCTCCATTACTGGCCAAATGTCATCGGGGTCCTGTTGTCTCTGCAGGTCTGTTAATGGGGTCCTTTGGTCCTGCCGATCATCTATTATTTCTAAACAGTTTTTCGGTGATTACTTTGTATCGCCGTTCATACTGCACCCACACACACAAATGATACACAGTATTTGAAAGGTAAACTTGCCCCCTTCAGCAAGAAAATAGCCAAACAAACCACACATCCACAATTTGATTAAAAAATACAGTTTAAACATTAATTTTCATAAACCTGCAGTAAGGAAAAATTACCTGCAGGTGGCACCACACTACCCCAAAGCACACTACCACAAAGCTGCTTACAGACATCACAAACAAATCCAAACATTTTCCTTGGGGTCTTTCCAGCTTGCTCAAGTGCTTGCCCAGCCAATTTCAGGCACATTGGAGGATTGCACACTTTACTGCAGGTGATTCACATATGAAAACACATTTGTATACATGCACTGCTTTTTCACTGATTACTTCGCTCCACACACACAAATGATACACCATTTGAAAGGTAAACTTGCCCCCTTCAGCAAGAAAAAGCCAAACAAACCACACATCCACGATTTTATCACTAAATACAGTTTAAACATTTATTTTCATAAACCTGCAGTAAGGAAAAATTACCTGCAGGTGGCACCTCAACCGGAAGACACTTTTTGTCCTCTACTTATCAAACCAATTTATTGTATTACCAATCTACATATACCTGTCTGTGTTCATCATCTCATGAAATACATTTACATTTGACCAGCTTGCTTTTTCTGAAATTGCCTGCGCCCCCGACGACCAATGGGCGAAAATTTTGCACGGGCCAAGCTAGTTTAACAATAAAAGTATTTACATAAAAGAAATGTCTCTGGTTTGTTTCCTGATTCCTCTTAGTGATATATTGTAGGACAATTCCAATAATTCAGCTTCCAGAGGATTAGATGGACGAGCTGCAATATTGGAAGCAGTCGGTCAGGATCTGGAATTTTAGTGTCACATCCGCTGGAGAGCTGCTGCCCCACCATGTATAAGGAAGCCATGGCTGCCTTCCCACCATGTATAGAGAAGGGTCGTGGCAGCCTCACCACCGTGTATAGAGAAGGTCATGGCTGCCTCCCAATACGTATTGAGGGTCATGGCTGCCTCCCCACCATGTATAGAGAAGGGTCGTGGCAGCCTCACCACCGTGTATAGAGAAGGGTCATGGCTGCCTTCCCAATGCGTATTGAGGGTCATGGCTGCCTCCCCACCGTGTATAGAAGGGTCATAGCTGCCTCCCCACTGTGTATAGAGGAGTGCCTCGGCTGCCTCTCCACCGTGTAAAGAGGAGGGCCCCGTTTGCCTCCCACTGTGTATAGAGGAGGGCCCCGTTTGCCTCCCACTGTGTATAGAGGAGGGCCCGTTTGCCTCCCCACTGTGTATAGAGGAGGGCCCGGCTGCCTCTCCACCGTGTATAGAGGAGGCCCCGGCTGCTTCCCCACTGTGTATAGAGGAGGGCCCGTTTGCCTCCCCACTGTGTATAGAGGAGGCCCCGTTTGCCTCCCCACTGTGTATAGAGGAGGGCCCGTTTGCCTCCCCACTGTGTATAGAGGAGTGCCTCGGCTGCCTCTCCACCGTGTAAAGAGGAGGGCCCGTTTGCCTCCCCACTGTGTATAGAGGAGTGCCCCGCTGCTTCCCACTGTGTATAGAGGAGGCCCCGTTTGCCTCCCCACTGTGTATAGAGGAGGGCCCGGCTGCTTCCCCACTGTGTATAGAGGAGGCCCGTTTGCCTCCCACTGTGTATAGAGGAGTGCCCCGGCTGCTTCCCCACTGTGTATAGAGGAGGGCCCCGTTTGCCTCCCCACTGTGTATAGAGGAGGGCCCCGTTTGCCTCCCCACTGTGTATAGAGGAGGGCCCCGTTTGCCTCCCCACTGTGTATAGAGGAGTGCCTCGGCTGCCTCTCCACCGTGTAAAGAGGAGGGCCCCGTTTGCCTCCCCACTGTGTATAGAGGAGTGCCCCGGCTGCTTCCCCACTGTGTATAGAGGAGGGCCCCGTTTGCCTCCCCACTGTGTATAGAGGAGGGCCCCGGCTGCCTCTCCACCGTGTATAGAGGAGGGCCCCGGCTGCTTCCCCACTGTGTATAGAGGAGGGCCCCGTTTGCCTCCCCACTGTGTATAGAGGAGTGCCTCGGCTGCTCTCCACCGTGTAAAGAGGAGGGCCCCGTTTGCCTCCCCACTGTGTATAGAGGAGTGCCCCGGCTGCTTCCCCACTGTGTATAGAGGAGGGCCCCGTTTGCCTCCCCACTGTGTATAGAGGAGGGCCCCGGCTGCCTCTCCACCGTGTATAGAGGAGGGCCCCGGCTGCTTCCCCACTGTGTATAGAGGAGGGCCCCGTTTGCCTCCCCACTGTGTATAGAGGAGGGCCCCGTTTGCCTCTCCACCGTGTATAGAGGAGTGCCCCGGCTGCTTCCCCACCGTGTATAGAGGAGGGCCCCGGCTGCCTCCCCACCGTGTATAGAGGAGTGCCCCGGCTGCTTCCCCACCGTGTATAGAGGAGGGCCCCGTTTGCCTCCCCACCGTGTATAGAGGACGGTCGCAGTTGCCTCCCCACCGTTAATAAAGGAGGGCCCCGGGCTGCCTCCCCACCGTGTATAGAGGAGGGCCCCGGCTGCTTCCCCACTGTGTATAGAGGAGGGCCCCGTTTGCCTCCCCACTGTGTATAGAGGAGGGCCCCGTTTGCCTCTCCACCGTGTATAGAGGAGTGCCCCGGCTGCTTCCCCACCGTGTATAGAGGAGGGCCCCGGCTGCCTCCCCACCGTGTATAGAGGAGTGCCCCGGCTGCTTCCCCACCGTGTATAGAGGAGGGCCCCGGCTGCCTCCCCACCGTGTATAGAGGACGGTCGCAGCTGCCTCCCCACCGTTAATAAAGGAGGGCCCCGGCTGCCTCCCCACCGTGTATAAAGGAGAGCCACGGCTGCTTCCCCACCGTGTATAGAGGAGGGCCCCGGCTGCTTCCCCACCGTGTATAGAGGAGGGCCCCGGCTGCCTCCCCACCGTGTATAGAGGACGGTCGCAGCTGCCTCCCCACCGTTAATAAAGGAGGGCCCCGGCTGCCTCCCCACCGTGTATAAAGGAGAGCCACGGCTGCTTCCCCACCGTGTATAAAGGAGAGCCACGGCTGCCTCCCCACCGTGTATAGAGAACGGTCGCAGCTGCCTCCCCACCGTTAATAAAGGAGAGCCACGGCTGCTTCCCCACCGTGTATAAAGGAGAGCCACGGCTGCCTCCCCATCGTGTATAGAGGAGGGACGCAGCTGCCACCCCATGGTGAATAGAGAAGGGCCCTGGCTGCATCTCCACCATGTATAGAGAAGGGTCGCGGCTGCCTCCCCACGGTGTATAGAGGAGTGCCGCTGTGTAGCCCTGGTGTTAGGCACACGCAGTACCCTGGAGAGTGTGTGGCGAGACAGCAGTTTAATGCTAAATACCCATTCACTCAACATACACTAGACACACCCTTAGGGTAGTGTAGTTTACTATTGAGGGAGTGGTCAAGGTGTATGTGTGTTGAGTGATTTTAGAGGAGTGAGTTCAGTTCCTGTCTTCGGACGGAGCAGACGTCTGGAGTTTAGCTGGAGGGAGGAAGCAGTCCAGCCTGCTCTATCATCAGTTCAGAACGTGGAGGCTGGTACAGGTGGTCTAATTCACCTTAGCCTAGTCAGAGCTGTGCCCCACTGGAAGAAAGACTGAGCTATCTATTAAGAGTCGAGCAAATCGAAGGGCAAAGTGGAAGGAAGATTATTGGAAAAGTGCTTTTGGCTTGGAAAAGTCCTGCACATTGCTACCGGTCACTGGGGACCGAAGGATCACTATTAGCTACAAGCATAGTGGTGAGAAAACCAGAGATTTACCGGACCTTAGGTCGCGGCAAACAGCCCCATATAGTCAGTACGTAACTGGGGTCAGGGGGAGTGAAGACTTTGAGCCTGATCAGCAAGATAGGAATTCAGCTCTCTCGCAGGAAGGCCTCTACCACAAAACTGACTGGGCAGTACAGCTATGGATTAGCTGGAGTTATTGAGGGAACTACGCTTCAGGCTGGTTGTACTCATTGTGTTGAAAGTAAAGGAGGCCCCTAACTTGTCCAGCTGCTGTCTCAAGATACACTCTCCTTGGATCAGCCTCCCTGGGACCTGCCTGAACATCTTACAAGTAAAGGTATGGAAAGACGCTGACCGTGTGAGACTGTGTTATTTACCTGCACCTGACTACACTAACTTCATAGACTTTGAGGGACCAGTCCCACCTGTAGGGGACCCGACATCTAGCTGCCTCACCATCCCCTCAGAGATCTACAGCAGCGCTGGTACAAATTACCAGAAGACTACAGGTGGCGTCACGAACTGTATATAAATCTATCCCCTGTAAATATATCCCCAACATACGCCAGACCGCCCGGGCCACAGACCGAGCCACAGCTACCTGTGACAATCCCCATAGACTTCTACGGGCTCGGCTCTGAGTACCCCATTGCCCTGGTAATCCACAATTGTGGTGGCGGGTCGACACAAATTTGGCGTCACGAACAGGATGCGAAACTCGCAGAATTGCGAGCCCTGTGTGCCTAAGGAATTGTTTTTGTGAAAAAGGACTGTTTGCACTTTTGGCGCCAAAATCGCCATTTTTGTCGCCATATTCGCGCCCTCAGGCGCTGGAAGAAGGTGGGCGTACCTTCGTGGGCGTCTACCCCCCCTGTGGCGCGAAGAAAATGCCTGCCCTCTCAAAGTGCTATTATAACATGCGATCCTGCCCTACAGCAAAGGAGGTCCGCCTCCTCTTCACCTTCCCTGCGAGGAGGAGGAGACGCAAACCCCGCCTCCACGGAAGAGACCGGATGTCTCTGCAGGAAGAAGAAAGAATCTTCTGGAACATCATGGAAGCAGGACGTGTGCAGCCGAGCAGGGAAGCGGAGGAAGGCAGGCCCCGTGCCCCAGCCAAGCTGCCACCAGCACCGGAGTTATCCGTGCTCCTGCACCTGCAGCAGGCGTTGTTAGAAACAAAAGAAGAAAATGCACGCCTGAAGAAGATGGTCCAGCACCAACCTGGATTTGAAGAGATCGAGAGACGCCGGCGTACCCTGGAGCAGCGGAGGCTGTGGGACACGGTGATCTCTCCCCTCGACGACCCCCCACGATTTCAATTACCGAAGATTCTGCTGCCCAAGGCGAAGGAGCAACGGAGGCTGCCCCCGAAAGTACCGATCCTGATCCCACCGGTGAAGCGGTGGAGGCGAAGAAGGTTGAGGAGGTACCGCCAATTCCGGAACGCCCGCCCGGCCAGGAGGCCGCAGCAGATGATCGGTCCCCGACAGGGACACCGGAGGGGTCCTGTCCGTCGTTACCAGACGTCGACTGGGACGAGATGGCGCGCCTGGATGACGTCGCCTATACCGCCCAGTGGGAACATGAGTGGCAGCGTCGTGAGGAGAAGCAGAAACGCCAGCAGGAGGAAGAGCGGGAAGCTCAGCGGAATCGTCAGCGACAACATGCAGAGCTGATCGCGGACAAGGAGAGTGTCCGGAGAGAGAAAGGTACCCTGAGGGAACCGCGGCGGCAGGGGTGTGTGACTGAGTTCCAGCTCCGGAAGGGCTGGGGCTTCATCCGTGAACCGGGCCTCTACCCAGGGGTCTTTGTTAGTCGCAGGGACGTAGAATCCCACCTACCGCAAGGCCATCCCGGGAGGGACTTAGTAAATGGAGACATTGTCACGTACACACGGCATTGGGGAATGAAGGGATGGTATGCCCTTAACGTCACCATCGTCCGTGACCCCGTCCCCGACGCAGGTAACGTCACCACTACCGCAGCGTCCCCGTCTCCAGCTCAAGCAGTATCCGGCCGTGCCCCAGCATCGCCCCCTGCAAGTGCATCGCAAATGAAAGTCAAATCTACATCGCAACAAGCGACCCAGTCTCAATCGCAATCCATGACGCGGTCCATATCGTTAACTGTGATTGAAACGCAATCGGTGTCACGTGAGGAGAATATACCCGTTGCGCCCCTAGAGGTTCGCACGAGAACTGTGGCGACCCAGACCCTAATCGCAGCGCATGATTTGCTAGTCCTGGGATCTAGGGCCCATTGCATTGTTCCAGCCCCGGGGTGGAAAATGTATTTGAAGTAAATGAGTAATTAAATAGTAAAGAAGAATCGGTGAGATCCATATAGGGTCTACCATAAGTAATATTGTAGAAAGTTTCAGAAATGTTTTACAAAATTTTGCACAAGTTGAAGAGTATAACGTATATAACGTATATATATATTTCTAACCGTAGAATGCCCGGCTGGGTAACCAGAAAAAGTTTGCACTTTAGTATAATAATGTGATATTATATTTGTGTCTTTGGTTTTACAATGGACTTTGAGGTTGAGGACTGTGCCAACCCAGAACTTATTTGTACATAGTTGCGCTTCGGTGCCTTATCTTGGTTTTACATAAAACCAGCACAACTACCTCTGAATACAAAAACCCGTGTGGTGTGGCACTGAGTGAGGTCTGCATTCGGATGTCCTGCAGCCCACCCAGGACCCACGTTGAAGGTTTGGTGCGGGTCCTTCACAAGAATACTGTATATTTATTGAATGCTATTTAATATTTGTATTTCTATATATAATGTTATTGTTCGCAACGTTCAAGATATCCTCACCTCCCGGATGGGACGAACCAATGTTTATTGTTTAATGTTTTCATGCATAAACAAAATGTCTCTTTTGTATTTTACAGCCCGGGAGTGCTGTCTTTTACCATGGGGGAATGTGTAGCCCTGGTGTTAGGCACACGCAGTACCCTGGAGAGTGTGTGGCGAGACAGCAGTTTAATGCTAAATACCCATTCACTCAACATACACTAGACACACCCTTAGGGTAGTGTAGTTTACTATTGAGGGAGTGGTCAAGGTGTATGTGTGTTGAGTGATTTTAGAGGAGTGAGTTCAGTTCCTGTCTTCGGACGGAGCAGACGTCTGGAGTTTAGCTGGAGGGAGGAAGCAGTCCAGCCTGCTCTATCATCAGTTCAGAACGTGGAGGCTGGTACAGGTGGTCTAATTCACCTTAGCCTAGTCAGAGCTGTGCCCCACTGGAAGAAAGACTGAGCTATCTATTAAGAGTCGAGCAAATCGAAGGGCAAAGTGGAAGGAAGATTATTGGAAAAGTGCTTTTGGCTTGGAAAAGTCCTGCACATTGCTACCGGTCACTGGGGACCGAAGGATCACTATTAGCTACAAGCATAGTGGTGAGAAAACCAGAGATTTACCGGACCTTAGGTCCGGCAAACAGCCCCATATAGTCAGTACGTAACTGGGGTCAGGGGGAGTGAAGACTTTGAGCCTGATCAGCAAGATAGGAATTCAGCTCTCTCGCAGGAAGGCCTCTACCACAAAACTGACTGGGCAGTACAGCTATGGATTAGCTGGAGTTATTGAGGGAACTACGCTTCAGGCTGGTTGTACTCATTGTGTTGAAAGTAAAGGAGGCCCCTAACTTGTCCAGCTGCTGTCTCAAGATACACTCTCCTTGGATCAGCCTCCCTGGGACCTGCCTGAACATCTTACAAGTAAAGGTATGGAAAGACGCTGACCGTGTGAGACTGTGTTATTTACCTGCACCTGACTACACTAACTTCATAGACTTTGAGGGACCAGTCCCACCTGTAGGGGACCCGACATCTAGCTGCCTCACCATCCCCTCAGAGATCTACAGCAGCGCTGGTACAAATTACCAGAAGACTACAGGTGGCGTCACGAACTGTATATAAATCTATCCCCTGTAAATATATCCCCAACATACGCCAGACCGCCCGGGCCACAGACTGAGCCACAGCTACCTGTGACACACCCCATAGACTTCTACGGGCTCGGCTCTGAGTACCCCATTGCCCTGGTAATCCACAATTGTGGTGGCGGGTCGACACACCGCTGCTGCTTCCCCACCGTGTATAAAGGAGAGCCACGGCTGCCTCCCCATCGTGTATAGAGGAGGGACGCAGCTGCCACCCCATGGTGAATAGAGAAGGGCCCTGGCTGCATCTCCACCATGTATAGAGAAGGGTCGCGGCTGCCTCCCCACGGTGTATAGAGGAGTGCCGCTGCTGCTTCCCCACCGTGTATAGAGGAGGGCCGCAGCTGCCACCCCTTGGTGTATAGAGGAGGGCCCCGGCTACCTCCCCACCATGTATAGAGGAGAGTCATGGTTCCTTCCCCACCATGTATAGAGGAGACTTTTATGAAATACCCTTATACTAATTAAAGCATGACAGGTCAAAGATTTTTATGGGATAAAAATCAACAATCTTTATTATATCAAAATTTAAAACCTATACATTAACAGAGCAAACTCACTAAGCAGGCAAAATATTTGAGGGGACTGTCATACTATATCAAACATTAATAGAATATAGTGTGCACATATCATTGGGCAACACCTAAATGGATGCTAATGCTAGATTAGGTAAACGCTGTAGCTAAAATACACACCTTACACTAATTACTATTAATTGTCCTTCACACAGAAGAAATTCACATCTCATAGTGAGAATAACCACAGCGTCATTACAATAGTGATCCTATTATGCCAGCCAAAGTGCATACAGCATAAAGTGACAGTGCACACTAAAGTCAGTACTTAACACTAAAGTCAGTACTTACATCTAGATTAGTGCATGAAACAAGTCCCCCCAGGCCTGCCGCCTCAACGCACGTTTCACCGCTTCTTCGTCAGTGTGTTTGTGAGGGTGTTAACCCCTTCCTCTTGTGAAACTGTGGTTCTGCTGTGGAAAAAGTACAGAGCATTTTGGAGAGCTGTGTGACTTTGGAGCTCTGTGGAATTCCTGCTGTGCTGAGCTGGAAAGCGACAGAAAACATCTTTCCAGTGCATATTCAGGCGGTCTTCTCCCAGGGAAATTGTGAGTGACTGCTAATGGAGAGATGGTATCCTGTACCATCCATATTGAGAGGGATCCTGACAAGCCCCGTTGAAGTGCTATCCTGCACTGTACCCTTAGTCTACAGAGCTGTAAATCCCTGGTGTGTGGGCTCAGAATCGGCCGACGAAACGCGGATCCATATGTCTGTTGAAGTTTTGGCGCCGAAGATTTTTGGGATTCTGCTGCTGGGGCTTTAGTTTACCCACTCAGCCTCGGACTCCGGTTTCTGGTGCTCAGACCTGGGGGTGAGCTCTGCTATAGCTCCTGTCCCCCAGCTTGTTTCCAACACGTCCTTCCTCTCTCAACCCTTGCTCAGCACTGACTAACTCCTCCCCCAGCCAGAATATTCCAGGGAAGCTCCCCTGAAATCAGGTGTTAGAGCTCCCCCTTCTGGTCTGGAGTAGGAAAGGTGTTGTATGCTGTGTGTTACCTGTTAAAGGGATCCTTCCTTGCTTCCAGGCATGACATCACTCCCCCTGGAGGGAGGCAAGGTCACTGTGGCAACCGAACTCCTGGGGTGCCACAGCTGCAGCCGATGCAAATCATAGGCCTGTGTGGGGATCCACAACAGCTTGCTTAACAGTACCGTAGCTGTAAGGGGATGAAGAGGACAGTTTAAACACTGCACCTGCTTCTATGTCTCTGCCAGTGCTGGTGTATTTGATGTGTTGATATACAGTGGTGGCCAAAAGTATTGGCACCCCTGCAATTCTGTCAGATAATACTCAGTTTCTTCCTGAAAATGATTGCAAACACAAATTCTTTGGTATTATTATCTTCATTTAATTTGTCTTCAATGAAAAAACACAAAAAGAATTGACCTAAAGCCAAATTGGATATAATTCCACACCAAACCTAAAAAAGGGGGTGGACAAAAGTATTGGCACTGTTTGATAAATCATGTGATGCGTCTCGAATTCGTGTAATCTCCACCACCTGTAACTTACCTGTGGCACCTAACAGGTGTTGGCAATAACTAAATGACACTTGCAGCCAGTTAACATGGATTAAAGTTGACTCAACCTCTGTCCTGTGTCCTTGTGTGCACCACATTGAGCATGGAGAAAAGAAAGAAGACCAAAGAACTGTCTGAGGACTTGAGAAACCAAATTGTGAGGAAGCATGAGCAATCTCAAGGCTACAAGTCCATCTCCAAAGACCTGAATGTTCCTGTGTCTTCCGTGCGCAGTGTCATCAAGAAGTGTAAAGCCCATGGCACTGTGGCTAACCTCCCTAGATGTGGAAGGAAAAGAAAAACTGACAGAGATTTCAGCGCAAGATTGTGCGGCTGGTGGATAAAGAACCTCGACTAACATCCAAACAAGTTCAAGCTGCCCTGCAGTCCGAGGGTACAACAGTGTCAACCCGTACTATCCGTCGGCGTCAGAATGAAAAGGGACTGTATGGTAGAATACCCAGGAAGACCCCACTTCTTACCCCGAGACATAAAAAAGCCAGGCTGGAGTTTGCCAAAACTTACCTGAGAAAGCCTAAAACGTTTTGGAAGAATGTTCTCTGGTCAGATGAGACAAAAGTCGAGCTTTTTGGGAAAAACCATCAACATAGAGTGTACAGGAAAAGAAAAGAGGCATTCAAAGAAAAGAACACGGTCCCTACAGTCAAACATGGCGGAGGTTCCCTGATGTTTTGGGGTTGCTTTCCTGCCTCTGGCACTGGACTGCTTGACCGTCTGCATGGCATTATGATGTCTGAAGACTACCAACAAATTTTGCAGCATAATGTAGGGCCCAGTGTGAGAAAGCTGGGTCTCCCTCAGAGGTCATGGGTCTTCCAGCAGGACAATGACCTAAAACACACTTCCAAAAGCACTATAAAATGGTGTGAGAGAAAGCACTGGAGACTTCTAAGGTGGCCAGCAATGAGTCCAGACCTGAATCCCATAGAACACCTGTGGAGAGATCTCAAAATGGCAGTTTGGAGAAGGCACCCTTCAAATATCAGGGACCTGGAGCAGTTTTCCAAAGAAGAATGGTCTACAATTCCAGCAGAGCATTGTAAGAAACTCATTGATGGTTACCGGAAGCCGTTGTTCGCAGCTATTTTGGCTAAAGGTTGTGCAACCAAGTATTAGGCTGAGGGTGCCAATACTTTTGTCTGGCCCATTTTTAGAGCTTTCTGTGAAATGATCAAGGATTTGATTTTTGCTTCATTCTCTTTTGTGTTTTTTCCTTGCAAGCAAATTAAATGAAGATAAAAATAGCAAATACTTTGTGATTGCAATCATTTTCAGTAAGACACTGAGTATTATCTGACAGAATTGCAGGGGTGCCAATACTTTTGGCCACCACTGTATATATATAATATATATATATATATATATATATACAGTATGTTATGTCGTATAATGCCTTGTATCATAATGCTACTATGATGTATAATGCAATGTACATATGTTCCTGTCCTGTACAGATATAGGGAAAGACTTTTGACTAGACCACTAGAGGGGGCACAATAGGACAAGATAGACTTAGGCCTCTTTCACACATCCGGTGTGCGCCTGACGGCCCCCCGGCATTTTGCCGCAGCGCCGCATCACAAAACCTGATGCGCCGCCTGCGTTTTTTTTGCCGGATGGTTTCTGATGCCCGGAGACAACAGAAACCATCCGGCAAAAACAAAAAACGTTACATGCTGCGTTTTGTCCGGCCGCCGGAATGTACAATTCCGCCGCATCCGACAAAACCGCATACGACGCATTGACATGCGGCGCCATCCGGCGCTAATGCAAGTCAATGCCAAAAAAAACGCAAGCGGCGCATCAGGTTTTGTGATGCGGCGCTGCGGCAAAATGCCGGGGGCGCCGTCAGGCGCACACCGGATGTGTGAAAGAGGCCTAATGGGATTTTTAGGAGCACAGGGCAGCTTCAACATGGTGGCAGTAAACTACGCAGGAAGATGCCTAAATGTCCGGGACGAACGGACAGGGAACTCCTGAAGATAGTTAGGCTGGCCAGACGGAACGCTGCGGTACCAAAGGCAACAGTACGACCCTGCAATATTCCTGAAGGTGTGAGGGACGGCACAGGGAAAGGAAAGGTTATGGTGTGTGAAGAATCCTGTGTTGTACCTGTGACCAATCTGGACGAGTTGAGAAAAGAACTGAGTAAAGTTGATTGTTTAAAATTGTATTTGGACTCTGCCTGTCTTTGCCTGCTACTTGAAAGAAGAAACCTCCGACAGACCAGAGAGGGCCCTGATGGACAGGAGAACGGACTAAAAGGTACGCTACAGCAGGGACAATGTATTTATGTGGCGGGAGGCCTGGGTGCGACAAAGCAGCCATCATTATCCACGACTACAGCCCTGGCCCCCTTTACATAGCAATAGATACCCGGGTATCCCTAGATTAAGTATATATTGGAACGATTGTTACATTTATATATATATATATATATTCATATTGTTGGTTTTTGATAAGTTAATAATCAGTGTGCCATCCCAGAGGTTCCCATAAGACCTCTTCATCAGATTAACACCTGGTTTCCAGATAGTTTATTAAAGACCTTGTTTAGCTTAGTGGTTAGGTACATCTCTTTTGGAACCTCAGTGTAATGCGCACAAATCAGAGACTTTGGGATTGGCACATTGATTTCAGCCCTGGCTGATGGAGTGTAAATAGGGGATCTCAGGCTGTTTCATACAATCTTGAATTTCACTTCGACTCATATTCCAGTAAAGGAAGTGTTGTTATTTCTGTCTCTGTCTCAGTTTGTGACTCACTGGATCTTCTTCGGACCTCTGGTCATTACATTTTTGGCGCAGTCGGCAGGATCCAGTGATTGTCATGGATGGAGGAAAGAAATGACCCCGATGCACCAGTAGCCCGCCCGCTGGTTGCGGATCCCCTGGCAGCTGCGGCAACTTTGTGAGGGTATGTGCCGGTAGGAGCTTTATTCCAGCACATGCTGAAATACGACGGGCATAACATGGTGTTGCAGGATTGGGCTGAGAGGGTCTGGACTAGTGTTGAGCGATATTGCTCGATATCTAAAAATATTGTATCGAAATTGTATCGCCGATATCACTAAATATCGTCGATATCCGATTTCGATAGCGGAAGTCCCATGTAAGTCTATGGGAACAAAATATCGCAACTAAAAAAAACCTTTATTTCCTTGTAAACACTAAATATACACACATAGAATACATATATATATATATATATACATGTCATTGTGACATATATATATATATACATATATGTATAGTTTATACACTTCTACATAGTAAAATATCCTCTGATTCAATTGCCGTGTAAAGCCGGCTTCTGTGAAAAGACAGAAGCACCCGACATGAAATGACACTTGGTGTACATAGGGTTAACCATGTCTTTTCATGTCGTTTGCAATCTGATTTGCACAAACAATTACATCAGTCTATGTGTGCAAAATTTCACACCTGTAGGGTTAATTAAAGGTGTAAATTCGTTGTAAAAAAAACGGACTTTTTTGCTACGAATTTACACCTTTAATTAACCCCTACAGGTGTGAAATTTTGCACACTTACACTCATGTAATTGTTTGTGCAAATCAGATATCAAACTACATGAAAAGACATGGTTAACCCTATGTAAACCAAGTGTCATTTCATGTCGGGTTCTGCATTTTCACAAAAGCCGGCAATTGAATTAGCGGCTATTATACTATGTAGAACTGTATGAACTATAAATATAAATATATATATATGTGTCACAAATTCAATGACATGTATATATATATATATATATATATATATATATATGAGGTGTAAAATTGCTGAAAAAAAATGCGTGGGCTCCCGCCCTATTTTCGCAACCAGACAGACAAAGCCAGTGAGTGGAGGCAGATAATAATAGCCCAGAGAGGGACCATTATTTTTGCCCCCCCCCCGGCTACTAAAATCTGCCCCCAGACACCCCAGAAAAGACAAATCTATAATTAGATTCGCCCTTTCTGGCACTTTGCCCGTCTATTCCCATTGCCCTGTAGCGGTGGCGAATGGGTTAATAAGGGGTTAAAATGACCTTGCAATTGAAAGGTCACTTTAAGCCAGGTTAATAATTGAGAGCTGTCAATCAGACAACTATCAATTATTAATCCTATTGTATGAAAGAAAAATCAAACACACACACTTTAATAAAAAAGAAGTTTAATGAAATAATCACACAGTTTTTGACCATATTTTATTTACCTGCTAAAACCATTTCCTGTAATAAAAATAAAATAATAAAGCAAAATTATTCTTACCAATCCGATGCACAGTCAGGTCCCACGGTGTAATCCTTCAGAAAGGGTTAATGTTTACTGCAGGGACCGCAGCTAATGCTGCAGCCTCACAGTAAACCCCCAAATGAATGAGTTCCTCTCCTGGCTGACAGGAGAGGAAGTGGAAAGCTTAATTGATTGCTTTCCACTTTCACTTCAGGTCAGCCAGGGACACAATGAGTGACGTCAGAGGGAACTGGTTAACAAAAATAGGGGATCCCCTCGAAAAAAAATGGCGTGGGGTCCCCCCTATTTTTGTTAACCAGCCAGATGAAGCAGACCGCTGAGGCCTGGTTTTTCAGGCTGGTAAGGATCCAATATCCATGGACCTTGCAAGCCTGATAATACCAGGCCACAGCAGTCTGCTTAGCTTGGCTGGTTAACAAAAATAGGGGATCCCCTCGAAAAAAAAACGGCGTAGGGGTCCCCCTATTTTTGTTAACCAGCCAAGTAAAATGCAGACTGCTGCGGCCTGGTATTAAAAGACTGTCAAGGCCCATGGATTTTGGCCCTCAACAGCCTGATAATACCAGGCTACAGCAGCCCCACATTTGGCGCATCAAAAGATGTGCCAATTGTGGCACTTTACCCGGCTCTTCCCACTGCCCTGTAGCGGTGGCAAGTGGGGTAATAAGGGGTTAATGTCACCGTTGATTGCACGGTGACAATAAGCCCGGTTAATAATGGAGAGGTGTCAATAAGACACCGATCCATTATTAATCCCAAAGTTATTAAATGTATAAAAAAAAGACAAAGCAAGAAAAAAGTATTTTAATTTAAATAAAAGAGACAACACAGTTTTCATTACTTTTATTGTACTCTCATTCCTGCGACGCCATCGATCTCCTGTAAAAAAAGAAAAAAAACAAACCAACAGTATACCACCTGTCCGACGCAGTCCAATAACGACAGTCCCACGACGATCCAGCTCTGCTACATCGCAATGACAGGCAGAGCCTGACATCCCGGCGCAGCACAGCTAATTACCTGCTTCCCCGGCGGTGACGTCATCGGACTGACTGCTTTACGGCCGGGATTACCCAGCAGTCACTGCAGTTATCGCGAGAAACTGCATGTGACCGCCGGGGAAAGAGATGGCGGCCATGAAGCAGTCCAGGACGTGACCGCCGGAGATCTTCTGCCAGGTAAGTGCCGCTGACTCCTGACAGACCCGACCGACGGACACTGACAGTGACAGACCCGACCGACGGACACAGACAGTGACAGTGACAAATCCGATTACGGTATTCGATATGACGAAAATATCGAAACGAATTATCGAAAGGCCGATAGAGCTACGCGATAGCATATTTGCATTATCTTATCGCTCAACACTAGTCTGGAGTATTCTGCGTATGTATAATCTAGCCCCCGCGTCATGAGCAGAGCTGGCATTAAATGCACTAGACGGCTATGCTAGGCGAATGGTGATGGTACGTCCAGAATCAGAGAGGAATACGTTAGAGAAAATTTTGGAACTGTTAGAGGGGAGTTCGGGAGGCCGAGCTCGTGTGGCCCAGCTTCGGTCCCTGTTCTTTAATAGACCCCAAAAGGAAAGTGAGTACCTGATGCAGTTCTCTAATATCTTACGGGAGACGCTGAATGAGGTGCAGCGACTAGCCCCATGGGGGCGTTCTGAGAGGTAGACCGCTTGCTCTGGGATCAATTAATCACCGGTAAGGCTGCTTTCACACATCAGTTTTTTTACTTCAGGCACGATCCGGTGTGTTTTTAAAAAAACGGATCGGGTACCGGATGCGTTTTTTTGGCATTGACTTTCATTAGCGCCGGATCGCGCCTGATGTCATTGCGTTGCATCCGGTTTTGGCCGGATCCGGCGGAAATGTACATTCCGGCGGCCGGACAAAACGGTCACTGCAACGTTTTTTTTTTTTTTCCCCGGAGCCGCCTGATAGTGCCTGAATCGGAAATAATAGAAGTCTATGGAACCGGACCAGTCTTTTGTGCAATCCGTCAAAAGACTGATCCGGATTCTGAAAATCAAGGACTACTACTACTACTACATTTTCCACTGTCTCCGGACATGCGAACCTGGATTTTCCGGCTGCAAAACTTCTTTTTCCGGGTTCAAAAGTTCAGGTCGGATCCAGCAAAAAAAACTGATCCGTTGCATCAGTTTTTTCATTTCAGCGCCAGATCCGTCCCTTCAGGTATTCGACGGATCATGCCTGATACAAAAAAACTGATGTGTGAAAGTAGCCTTAGCTGACAGACTCCTCCCAGAGAAACTGCTGGAGATGGCCCGGTCTGCACCGGAATTATCCTTTTCGCAGATTTATTGAGCCATGGTGGAAAGGGAGGAGGAGTCTGCCCTGGTGGCCAAGGGGCAGTGAATAGTGCACATCTGGAGGGAAGCCAGTCATCAGTTTCAGGAGGGGAAGGGCTGGTAAACGTGGTGCAAGCTCTGTGTGCCAAGCTGAAGGACCTGAAGCTGGAGGTGTCTAAACTTAGAGCTGGGCCGGTCTCTACTCTGCCGTGTCCCCTGGAATGGTGATTCCGCAGACGGCCAGGTCACCCTCCTTGAATGAGTCAAGTCCTCGTCCACGAGGGGCAGTCACCTGCTGGAGGTGTGTGCACCGGGGACACATCTCTCATGACTGCCGGATGTCCGCAGCTCCGGAGGCTCCTTTGCCCGCGTTAAAACCCCCAATTGCTGCCATGAGAGGTCGAGCCGCATCGGTCCACCCTCCACAAAGCCCTCAATGCGATGAACAAGATTTGTTTGCATGCAGTCCAGTGTTGGAAGCAGAGTTTGAATAGCGGAAGATGAGGTGCTTGGTTGACACGGGATCTGAATGTACTATAATGCCCTTAGAAGTGTATAAGAGATACTTCAGTCAACTAATGGTTCCCAAAGATGGCTAAGTGATACGACTTATCCCCGCTAACAATTGCCAACTGAGGGTTAAGGGGATCGTGTGGATGTGAGTCGCTCATAGCCAGGGCCTGTGGGGTACTCGGCACCGAGCCCGTTCACTTCAATGGGGGATGTCACGGGTAGCACAGCTCGGTCCGTTGCCCTGGGCGCTCACTAAAAGGGGGATATTTACAGGGGATTGTAGTATATAGAAATGTTCGTGAGCCACCTGTGGTTCCTGGTCAGGATGACCAGCGCTGCAGGGTGAATCCTCTGAGGGGTTGTTACTGGGCAGCAAGATGTTAAGTCTCCCACAGGCAAGACTGATCCCTCAGGGTATATGGCGGTGTAGAGGTGCAGGATCAATAATGCAGACACACACACAAGGAAGTCTCTTTCTGTACCTTTACTGGTGGTAGATGCAGGCACGTCCCGGGAAGCTGTCAGGGTGGAGGATGCACATCCAGTAATCCCACTGAGTAGGTGTACGGCCTCCTTACTTCTTTATGTGTGTGAGTTTCTGACCCGTATAGAACAAAGTCTAACTCTGTCTTCTCAGCTACGCCCGGCTGACCTTGTGGTGGAGCCTTCTCTTGGACAGAACTAAGTCTCTAATGGTTGGCCTACCAGACTCCTGTTCTTCCTGACCCCGGTTACGTATCAGCACTGAAGGGCCCTGCGACCTGAAGTCCAGCAGGGTCTCCGGTTTCTCCTACTAGTCCTGAAGATGCTAGCAAGCTCGGATCGGTGTCCGGTAGTGCAGAGCAGAGGTAAGCGATCAATGCTGTGTCAACCTCTGAAGCTCTCTCTCAAATCTTTCACTTGCCTTTCGTCCTACTCACACCTTTAACATAAGCACAACCAGCAGTAGATGTCAGCTTTCTTTATCTTCACCGCTCTCCAAGCGTCGGCACGCTTAACTCACTGAAACGCTCACTGAAGGTACTCTCAGTGGACTCAACTTTGACCAGACTAAGTGGCAATCCGACCCACTACTACTGGATTCCACGATGTAAGCTGGGTATATGCTGAGGTCTTCATGCTTTCAAATAAGTCTCTCTCTCTCCGGCTAGTATTTCCCTCTCAGCTCATCTGAGGTAACTAGCTTGTCCGTCTCTCACAATCTGACTGATCTCTTCAGCTCTCAGGCTAATCTGATCTCAGAATCTGATCTGACTGGAACCTCTCTCACAGTCTATCTGACAAGAGCTCAACTGAACTGAACACTGCTATATCCTCCACTACCCTTATATACCTGCGTACTCTCCAAGGGCTCCCTCTGGTGGCACCAGGGAAATGTGAAGTGTGAATGCATATCAGGTTGTTTCGTGGGTTACCTTTTGTACATCCTCCAGGGTAACATGTGGCTACACAGCTGGGCTACACAGATGCATTTGTGAACGCTCTGGATTTGACTTCTGAGCTTGGGCCTTCTCTGGTGGCTGCTGATAGTAAAGAAGCTGCTTTGGCTCTCAGAGGTTCATCAGCTGGGAGCGATGATTAGCAATCTGGTGTTGACTGGGGAGATTTAAGGGAGTAACCGTCCCATGATTCTCGCCGGTGATTAGTTTTTCTTCCTGGTCCATATGGAAGTCAGCTTGCTTCCTGCTTGTCCTGCAACTTTCAGATAAGTTATTTGCTGTTTATTTCTTTGGCATTCGTTTTTATCTATCTCAGTTTTCTGCCCTCCTGGAGTTCGTACAGCCAGGTTCCCCCGCTGGGGCCTGTGCTGGCCTCTGTTTCTCATTTGCTATTGTTTTGTATTTTCAGTTCCCTGTTATATCAGTATCCGCTTATTTGCTACCAGTTACACCGGAGTTTTGATATAGCGGGGGAGAGACCGTGTGGTCTCAGTATTTTTGTATATCAGAACGTGTTGGAGTTTTTCTTAAGAGTTTTTGCCGGATTGCAGACAGTATTCTTTCCTGTCCTGTGCTATCTAGACAGATTGGGCCACAGCATTTGCTCACTCTATTTTCTGCCTGTGTTTGTATTTCATCTTGTCTCACCGCCAATATATGTTTGGGGGCTGCTATTCCTTTGGGGCTCTACTCGGGGCAGTTAGCTTTCCCTTTCTGTCTTTAGGCTTAGTTATCTCTCCGGCTGTGTGGAGGTGTCTATGGCACTGTAGGCACGTCCACGGCTGCTTCCAGTTGTGCGGTCAGTTTAGGGGTCTGCAACCCGCTAGTTACCAACCTCTCCGGTGCTGGTTGTCTGTCTATTTTTGCTGCTGTCCTCCTCGGCTACCGAATCATAACAGAATCACCGGCCAGACTGTAAATTCTATGGTACTCAAAAGAAGGAAAGAATAGTAAAAAAATTGTCAATTTTTTTTATAATATTTTTTCCTCTGGGGCCGTAGGAGGATTTTGTCTTCAATGGCGATTGTGCAGTTGTCTGGTCATGTGAGCGGCTCGCTGCTGAAGTTTGGGGAATTTCTGCCTTTCTCACTCTGTTTTCTGCTGTGGAACCTAGGATCCCTCTTGCTGATTTATTTTCTGGGGATCGGTCTAAATTTTTGAACTTTAAAAATAATTGTAAGTTGTTTTTTGCCTTGAAACCTAAATCCTCGGGGAACGCAGCGCAGCAGGTTCAAATTGTCATCTCCCTGTTGCGCGGCGACCCTCAAGACTGGGCCTTTTCCCTGACTCCTGGAGATCCTGTTTTGGCTAATGTTGATGTGTTTTTTCAGGCTCTGGGTTTATTGTATGATGAACCTAATGTGATTGATCAACCTGAGAAAACCTTATTGGCATTGAACCAGGGTCAGGAAGCGGCAGAGTTATATTGTCAGAAATTCCGAAAATGGGCAGTCCTTACTAAATGGAACGATGATGCCCTAGCGGCTCTTTTTCGGAAAGGGCTGGCAGAGACCGTAAAAGATGTTATGGTGGGATTTCCTGTCCCCTCGGGGCTCAACGATTCTATGTCATTAGCCATTCAAATTGACAGACGCTTGCGTGAACGTAAAACTATGCGAGAGGTGGTGTTGCCTTTCGAATAGGCCTCTGAACCCATGCAGTGTGATGGGGTTGTTTCTGGAGCTCAGCGTCGAGAATTTCGGAAGCGTAATAAGTTGTGCTTCTATTGTGGGGACACTTCTCATACTATTTCCGTCTGCCCTAAGTGGGGAGACATTTTGTGCGCTCATTTGTTTTGGGCAATGTACAGCCTAAATTTCTCTTGACTGTTACCTTGATCTGCTCCTTGTCCTCATTTTCTGCTCAGGCTTCTGTCGATTCAGGAGCAGCCCTGAACCTGATTTAGACTTTGCCAAACGTTGTGGTTTTACCCATGTTACCCGTGCGGACTCCTATTCCTTTGCTGGGCATTGATTCTACCCCTTTGGCAGAGAATAAACCGTTTTGGATCCAGGTGATAATGCGGGTAGCCCGGACCACCAAGAGAATTGTAAATTTTTGGTGTTGCATAATTTACATGACATTATTGTACTGGGTTTTCCTTGGTTGCAGACCCATAATCCTGTTTTGGATTGGAAGTCGGTGTCTGTGGTCAGTTGGGGTTGTCAATGTAATCGTGGTGACACTCCTGTCTTTGCTACCTCTCCCAGTCTCAGGATATCCCCGACTATTTGGCTGATTTTTCTGATGTGTTTAGTGAGAGTTAGTCTGCGTCCTTGCCTCCCCACAGGAGTTATGATTGCGCGATTGAGTTAGCGCCCGGTTGTAAATTTCCCAAGGGTCGGCTCTTCAATCTGTCTGTACCTGAGCATAAGGCTATGCGATCTTATATCAAAGAGTCATTGGAGAAAGGTCATATTAGACCGTCCTCTTCACCTTTAGGTGCCGACTTTTTCTTTGTGGCCAAGAAGGATGGTTCATTGAGGCCATGTATTGACTATCGTCTCATTAATAAGATCACTGTTAAGTATCAGTATCCTTTACCCTGATTTCCAATTTATTCTCCAGATTGAGGGGTGCTAGTTGGTTTACCAAGCTTGACCTTAGGGGGGCTTATAATCTTATTCGCATTAAACACGGTGATGAATGGAAGACGGCGTTTAATACCCCCGAGGGGCATTTTGAGTACCTAGTGATGCCTTTTGGGCTCACTAATGCCCCTTCCGTCTTCCAATCTTTCATGAACGATATTTTCTGGGATTTTGTGGATAAGTTTCTGATCGTTTATTTGGACGATATTTTGATTTTTCCAATGACTGGGATTCTCATGTGGAACATGTTCGGATGGTATTCCGGATTTTGAGAGAAAATGCTTTGTATGTTAAGGGATCAAAATGTCTTTTTGCCGTACAGAAGGTTTCGTTTTTGGGATTCATTTTGTCTCCGTCCGCTACTGAGATGGACCCGGTCAAGGTTCAGGCAATTCGTGATTGGGTTCAGCCCACTTCCTTGAAGGCTCTTCAGAGATTTTTGGGTTTTGCTAATTTTTACCGTAAATTTATAAGTAATTTCTCTGGTATTGTGAAACCTCTGACTGGTTTGACCAAAAAGGGTTCTGATATAGTGAATTGGTCTCCAGAGGCAGTTTCGGCGTTTCAGGAGCTTAAGCGGACATTCACTTCTGCTCCTGTTCTAAGGCAACCTGATGTCTCTCTACCATTTCAGGTGGAGATAGATGCTTCTGAGATTGGTGCAGGAGCCATTTTGTCCCAAAGGGATCCTGTAACCTCTAAAAGTAACCGTTGTGCCTTCTTCTCTCGAAAATTTCCCCCAGCTGAACGTAATTATGATGTGGGGAATTGGGAATTATTGGCTATGAAGTGGGCTTTCGAAGAGTGGAGACATTGGTTGGAGGGAGCCAAACATCAAGTTGTGGTCCTCACTGACCACAAGAACCTGATCTATCTCGAATCAGCCAAGCGACTAAATCCTAGACAGGCCAGGTGGTTCTTGTTTTTCACGCGTTTTAATTTTGTGGTCTCCTTTCTCCCGGGCACTAAGAATGTTAAGGCGGATGCCCTCTCTAGGAGTTTTTTTGCGGATTCTCCTGATGTGACTGAGCCTGCTGCCATTCTGAAGGAGGGTGTGTTTCTTTCTGCTATCTCACCCAATATGAGACTGGCCCTGGAGGAATTTCAGGGAGATAAACCTGAACGTTGCCCTGCGGGGAAATTGTATGTCCCCGACCAATGGCGGAAGAAAGTAATGTCGTTATTTTTGGTACCAGAGAATTGGTGAGTCGGTCCTTTTGGTGGCCTACTCTATCTCGTGATGTCAGGAATTCTGTGCAGTCCTGTGGGACTTGTTCTCGGTCCAAACCTTGCTCTCGCTCTAGTGGATTGTTGATGCCACTGCCTGTGCCCAGGAGGCCATGGACCCATATCTCTATGGATTTTATTTCTGACCTCCCTGTCTCTGAGAATGACTGTGATAGATTTTCCAAGATGATCCATCTTGTGCCACTGCCGAAGTTACCATCTTCTTCCGAGTTGGTGCCCTTGTTTTTTCAGCAGGTGGTTCGTTTGCACGGCATTCTGGAGAACATTGTGTCTGACAGAGGAGTCCAGTTTGTTTCCAGATTTTTGAGAGCCTTTTGTTCTAAACTGGGAGTTCAGTTGTCTTTCTCCTCTGCGTTTCACCCGCAGACCAATGGTCAGACTGAGAGAACAAACCAGACTTTGGAAACTTATCTGAGATGTTTTGTGTCTGCTGATCAAGATGACTGGGTCTCTTTTTTGCCCTTGGCTGAATTCGCTCTAAATAATAGGGCTAGTTCTGCCACTTTGATGTCCCCTTTTTTCTGCAATTTCGGGTTTCATCCTCGGTTTTTTCGGGGCAGATGGAGGCTTCTGTCTGTCCGGGTGTTGACTCTATGGTAGAGAGAATGCAGCAGATTTGGGATTAAGTAGTGGATAAGTTGTCTCTCTCTCAGGAGAGATGGTCCCCGGTTTAAAGTAGGTGCCATGGTTTGGTTGTCCTAAAAAAATATCCCTATGAAGGTGGCGTCTCCAAAATTTAAGCCAAGGTTCATTGGACCTTATAAGATCTCGGAAATCCTTAATCCAGTTTCTTTCCATTTGGCCCTTCCAGGGACGTTTAAGATTCACAATGTCTTCCATAAGTCTTTATTGAAAAGGTTTGTTGAGCCAGTAGTTCCTATGGCTATGCCCCTGACTTTGTCTCGGTTGAGGGCAATCTGGAGTATGAAGTGTAGAAGATATTGGATTCTCGTCTGGCTAGACGAAAACTCCAGTACTTGGTCAAGTGGAAAGGTTACGGTCAGAAGGCCAATTCTTGGGTGTTTGCTTCTGACATTCAAGCTGAGAGATTGGTTCACGCTTTTCTCCGGGCTCATCCTGATCGGCCTGGTGGCGCAGGTGAGGGTTCGATGACCCCTCCTCAAGGGGGGGGTACTGTTGAGAACGCTCTGGATTTGACTTCTGAGCTTGGGCTCCCTCTGGTGGCTGCTGATAGTAATGAAGCAGCTTTGGCTGACAGAGGTTCATCAGCTGGGAGCGATGATTGGCAACCTGGTGTTGATGACTGGGGAGATTTAAGGGAGTAACCGTCCCATGATCCTCGCTGGTGATTAGTTTTTCTTCCTGGTCCCATATGGAAGTCAGCTTGCTTCCTGCTTGTCCTGCAACTTTCAGATAAGTTATTTGCTGTTAATTTCTTTGGCATTCGTTTTTGTCTATCTCAGTTTTCTGCCCTCTGGAGTTCGTACAGCCAGGTTCCCCCGCTGGGGACTGTGCTGGCCTCTGTTTCTCATTTGCTATTGTTTTGTATTTTCAGTTTCCTGTTATATCAGTACCTGCTTATTTGCTACCAGTTACACCGGAGTTCTGATATAGCGGGGGAGAGACGGTGTGGTCTCAGTATTTTTGTATATCAAAACGTGTTGGAGTTTTTCTTAAGAGTTTTTGCCGGATTGCAGACAGTATTCTTTCCTGTCCTGTGCTATCTAGACAGATTGGGCCACAGCATTTGCTCACTCTATTTTCTGCCTGTGTTTGTATTTCATCTTGTCTCACCGCCAGTATATGTTTGGGGGTTACCTATTCCTTTGGGGGCTCTACTCCGGGGCAGTTAGCTTTCCCTTTCTGTCTTTAGGCTTAGTTAACTCTCCGGCTATGTCGAGGCGTCTAGGGCACCGTAGGCACGTTCCACGGCTGCTTCTAGTTGTGCGGTCAGTTTAGGGGTCTGCAATCCACTAGTTACCAACCTCTCGGTGTCTGGTTGTCTGTCTATTTTTGCTGCTGTCCTCCTCGGCTGCGGAATCATAACAGATGCAGCTGAAAATGTTTGGTCAAGAGCTGGGTCAGAAAGGGATAGTGCTGGTGAATGAAGAGAAGAAAATCCAGCTCCGGAAATAATGTAAAAATCAGAATTCTATTTCTAAGAGCACTTGGTGCTCGAAGCGCGTCCAGACTTCAGTGGGCAGTCACCGTGTGTTGCGGTGTCTTCATTTATTCGCTGCTGAGACTAGTACAGCAGCCATGCTGGATTTTTGTATTTTAATATTTGCCTTAATAAAAGGATGATTTTTACATTTCCGGAACTGGATTTTCTTCTCTTCATGTATTGCAACGTCTGGCAGTGACGTATCCTTGCTCGGATGGACTTTGGATCCATGGAGGTGAGCTGAACTATTTCCATACTATGCATAGTGCTGGTGGACCCCCCCCAGAAGAGGGATGGGTTTTACGTTCAGAATGAATGTGCTGTGAGATTTGAATCACCAGATGTATGCCAGTGAGGGACCCAGATACTGGACCCGTGCTACAAGCCACCGACCCACACAGAGAATGTTACACCATCTAGTGCTGAGCTGCGACCTGCTGAAGAGTGCAGTTCCATGGGGCCAAGTGGGCCTGGTTCAAGTGTCATGGCGGACACGATCTTGCTGGCGCCCAGACAAGAGGAGCTCTTAATGCTGCCAGTGGGGGCTGCGCAGAGATTGAATGGGCTTGAAGTACTACTCGAGCCAGCTCCAGAGAAGGCCTCATTTGCCAAGGCACAAGTGGCCTGGTCTCTGGCGATTGTGAAGAATGGACGGGTGCCAGTCCAATGCATCAACGTTTTAGATGAGGCTGTTACAATTCCCGCTGGGACCATTCTGGCTGAACTGTTTGTGCTGGCTGGGAAGGTGCCTGACAAGGCAGTATTTGAACTGCACCCAGATCAACAGTCATCCTGGACACATGCGGTCGAGGTAGGCTGGACCAAAGAATGGCATGGTCGTGTGATCATGGATCAGATGGGAGTGGATCGGGAGAAACTGTCATCGTGTGTGTCGACCCGCCACCACAATTGTGGGTTTACCAGGGCAATGGGGGTACTCAGAGCCGAGCCCGTAGAAGTCTATGGGGATTGTTGTCACAGGTAGCTGTGGCTCGGTCTGTGGCCCGGGCGGTCTGGCGTATGTTGTTGGGGAATATTTACAGGGGATAACTATATACAGTTCGTGACGCCACCTGTAGTATTTGGTAATTAGTACCAGCGCTGCTGTAGATCTCTGAGGGGATGGTGAGGCAGCTAGATGTCGGGTCCCCTACAGGTGGGACTCTTCCCTCAAAGTCTGTTAAGATGGTGAAGTCGGGTGCGGTAAATAACACAGTCTCACACAGTCAGCGTCTTTCCATACCTTTACTTGCAGAATGATAAGGCAGGTCCCAGGGAGGCTGATCCAAGGGGAGTGTATCTTGAGACGGCAGCTGGACAAGTTAGGGGCCTCCTTTAACTCCAATAAACGAGTAAAACCAGCCTGAAGCGTAGTTCCCTCTATGATTCCAGCAAATCTTAGCTGTACCTGCCCAGTCAGCTTAGTGTTAGGGGTCCTCTGTGAAGGAGCTGAATACTTATGTTTGTCCTGCAGAACTCCAAAGTCTTCACTCCCCCTGACCCCAGCTACGTACCGACTATAAGGGCTTGTCTGCCGCGACCTAGGGTCGGTAGTTCCTGGTTTTCCTGTCCCCGTGCCTGAAGCAACAGTGACTCTTCGGTCCCCAGTGACCGGTAACAAGGCGCTGGACTTCTGCAATCCTGTAGCACCAATTCTCTAATCCACTTGCCTTTCCCCTTGTCCACGCTGGTAACATAAACACTCTTACTAGCCGGGGTCGAGCAGTCACTTCCAATCTTTTTTCCTTCAATGAAGCTAACCACAGATGCTCAGTTTTCACAGGCAGGAGCACGTCTCTGAACCTGATACTGTCCTTTAGACAGGAATGCTGAAGACTTTCTGGGTTACAACTTGTTCTTTCCTTCAATGTATGCTGAGGAGATGACACAGCTCTGACCAGACTAAGGTGTATTCCAACACCTATACCAGACTCACTTTCCAAGCTGATGAGATAGCAATCTAGACCTTCCTCCCTCCAGATGCAGACTCTCTCACTGTAGTCCAGACGCAGACTCTCCACGTCCTTACTGCCCGAAGACAGGAACTAGACTCCCTGTCTAAAAATCATCCTACACATACCTTCTTGACCACTCCCTAGAGTATACTTCACTACCCAAGGGTTGTGTCTAGTGTGTGCAGAATGAATGCATTATTGAGCTTTAAGCCGCCGTCTCGCCATACACTCCCCAGGGTATGCGTGTGCCTACCACCAGGGCTAAACATTCCCCCATGGTAAACGACAGCACTCCCGGGCTGTGAAATACAAAAGACAGAAAAATTTTGTTTATGCAATAACATTTGGAACAATAACATTTCCATCCGGGAGGGGTAAGAATACTTTGAACGTTACAAACTTTAATACAAATAGTATCAAATAGCATTTTCAATAAATAGATATACAAGATACTTGTGAAGGACCCGCACCAACCTTCAACGTGGGTCCTGGGTGGGCTGCAGGACATCCAAGTGCAGACCTCACTCAGTGCCACACCACACGGGTTTTGTTTTTCAGAGGTAGATATGGATGGTTTATGTAAAAACCAAGATAGGGCGCGAAGCGCAACTATGTACAAAAGAGTTCTGGGTAAGCATAGTCCTTTACCTCAAAAAGTCCATTTATAAAAGAAGACATAATAAATCACAGTGTCAAAGTGCAACTGTTTATCAATTCTCATCTATTATTTACCATTTATCAATTATCAGTTATCAATTATCCATTATCAATTACAATTACCCAGCCGGGCATTCTATAATTAGGAATATATATTTACTATATATAACATCTGTGCAAACTTTTTCAAAAACATTTTAAACTTTCTGCTTTCTACTTGTGGTAGATCCGATAGGGATCTCACCAACTCTTTACCACTTATTCATCAGCTACTAAGACATTTTCCACCACATCTTCCACCCCGGGGGCTGGAACAACGCAATGGGCCCTTGATCCCAGGACCAGCAAATTCATGTGCTGCGATCAGGGTCTGGGTTGCGACAGTTCTGGTTTGAACCTCTAGGGGCGCAACGGGTAACTTTCTTCGCATGACACCGATTGCGTCTCCATTACAGTCAACGATATAGACCGCGTCAGGGTTTGCGATTTAGACTGGGTCGCATTTGGCGATGTGGAAGTAACTTTCACTTGCGATGAACTTTGGGTCGCATGTTGCGATGATTTTGAAGGGGGCGATGCTGGGGCACGGCCGGATGCTACTGAAGCTGGAAACGGGGACGCTGCGGTAATGGTGACGGTACCTGCGTCTGAGACGGGGTCGCGGACGATGGCGACGTTCAGGGCATACCACCCCTTCATTCCCCAATGCCGCGTATAGGTGACTATGGTCGCCGTTTACTAAGTCCCTCCCGGGATGACCTTGCTGCAGGTGAGATTCCACGTCACGCCTGCTGACGAAGACCGCTGGGTAGAGGCCGGTTCACGAATAAAGCCCCAGCCCTTCCGGAGCTGGAACTCAGTCACACACCCCTGCCGCCGCGGTTCCCGTTAAGGTACCTTTGTCGCGACGGACAGTCTCCTTGTCAGCAATCAGCTCGGCAAAACTGTCGCTGGCGGTTCTTCTTGATTTCCCGCGCTTCCTCTGCTGGCGCCTCTTCGTCTCCTCACGACTCCGCCATTCTTGCTCCCACTGGGCGGTGTAGGCGACGTCATCCAGGCGCGCCATCTCGTCCCAGTCCACATCTGGTAGTGACGGAAGGACCCTCCGGTGTCCCTGCCGGGGACCGATAATCTGCTGCGGCCTCTTGGCCGGGCGGGCGTTCCGGGATTGGCTGTACCTCCTCAACCTCCTCCGCATCCACCGCTTCACCAGTGGATCGGAACGGTAATTTCGGGGGCAGCCTCCGGTTGCTCCTTCGCCTGGGGCAGCGACTTTGGATTTTGAATGGGGGGGTTCGTTGAGGGGAGGGGACGGGCCCTGTTGTCTTCGCCATTCCGCAGTTACAGCGGCGCCCCTCATCTCCTTAGTCCAGGTTGGAAAATCTTCTTTGGGGGTGAGTTTCCTCCCGAACCTCTAAAAAACGCCTGTTGCAGGTGCAGGATCGCATAGGCCCTCGGATGCGATGGCAGCTCGGCGGGGGCCGGGGCCGCCTTTTGCTGCCCCGCTCGGTCCACACGTTCGGCCTCCTCATTTTCCAGAAGACTCTCTCTTTTCTTTTGGGACTTCCGGTCTCTTCCCTGGAGGTGGGGTTTGGTCTCCTCCTCCCGCAGGGAAGGTGAAGAGGAGGCGGACCTCTTTCTGTTGGGGAGGACCGCATATTGTAGTAGCACTTTGAGGGGCGGCATTTTCTTCGCGCCCCAGGGGGGTAGACGCCCACGAAGGTACGCCCCCCTTTTCTCCGGCCTGGGGCGCGATATGGCGACAAAAATGGCGATTTTGGCGCCAAAAGTGCAAACAGTCCTTTTTACAAAAACAAGTCTTAGGCAGCGGGCTCGCAATTTGCGAGTTTCGTTCCGTTCGTGACGCCAAGTTTAGTTGTGTCGACCCGCCCACCCAATTTGTGGGTTACCGGGGCAATGGGGTATCAGAGCCGAGCCGTAAAAAAGTTATGGGGATTGTTGTCCAGGTAGCTGGGCTCGGTCTTGGCCCGGGCGGTCTGGGTATGTTGTTGGGGAAATTTACAGGGGAAAAACATTACAGTTCGTGACGCCACCTGTAGTTTTTGGAAATTTTGTCCAGCGCTGTGTAGTCTCTGAGGGGATGGTGAGGAGCTAGATGTCGGGCCCCCTACGGTGGGACTCTTCCCTCAAAGTCTGTTAAGATGGTGAAGTCGGGTGCCGGTAAATAAACCAGTCTCAACGCAGCGTTTTTTCCATACCTTTACTTGCGAATGATAAGAGGTCCCAGGGAGGTGACCCAAGGGGAGTGTATCTTGAGACGGCAGCTGGACAAGTTGGGGGCCTCCTTTAAACTCAATTTAACGATACACAGCTGAAGCGTAGTTCCCTCTATATTCCAGCAAATCTTAGCTGTCCCCTGCCCAGTCAGCTTAGTGTTAGGGTCCTCTGTGAAGGAGCGTATATTTTGTTGGTTGAAAGAACCCCAAAAAGTTCACTCCCCTGACCCAGCTACGTACGACTAAAAGGGGCTTGTCTGCCGGGGACCTAGGGTCCGGTGTTCCTGGTTTTCCTGTAACGTGCCTGAAGCAAACGGGGCTCTTCGGTCCAGTGACGGTAACAAGGGCTGGACTTCTCCCAAAAAATCTGTAGCACCAATTCTCTAATCCACTTGCCTTTGCCTTGCCCCACGCTGGAACATAAACACTTTACTACCCCAGGGGTGAGCAGTCACTTCCAATCTTTTTCCTTCCAATGAAGCTAACCACAGATGTCAGTTATCACAGGCAGGAGCAGTCTTGAACCTGATACTGTCCTTTAGACAGGAATGCTGAAGACTTTCTGGGTTACAACTTGTTTTTCCCCTTCAATGTATGTGAGGAGATGACCAGCTCTGACCAGACTAAGGTGATTCCAAACCCTTCCGACCCCACTTTCCACTGATGAGATAGCAATCTAGATCCTTCCTCCCTCCCAGATGCGACTCTTCTTGTAGTCCAGACGCGATCTCACGTCCTTACTGCCCCCAAGACAGGAACTAGATCCCCGTCTAAAATCACTCCTACACTACCTTCTTGACCACTCCCTAGAGTATACTTCACTACCCCAAGGGGTGTTCTAGTGTGTGCAGAATGAATGCTATTGAGCTTTAAGCCCCCGTCTCGCCATACACTCCCCAGGGTCTGCGGTGCCTACCCCAAAGGGCTACACAGTGTAGTTGGAGCTTGGGAGAGTCTTGTGGAGCATCCAGAGACCTTTTGGCGACATGGGGAGGACTTCGGATGTGTGGGATGACATGAGATTCCCACAGGGGGCACCCCTCCCTTAGGGAACATTTAGTTTAAATTGTGTCGACCCGCCACCCAATTGGGGTTACCCGGGGGAATGGGGTTCAGAGCCGAGCCCATGGAGTCTATGGGGAGTCACAGGTTGCGGGGCTCGGTTGTGGCCCTGGCGGTTCTGGGTTGTTGGGGGAATATTTACAGGGGAAGATATATTTCAGTTCGTGACGCCCCTGTAGTCTCTGGTTTTTGTACCAGCGCTGTGTAGATCTTAGGGTGGGTGAGGCAGTAGATGTGGGGTCCCTACGGTGAGACTTTCCTCAGGTCGATGGTTATGGTGGGTTGTGCAGGCATCAATTAAATAACTCAGTCTACACCGTCAGCGTCTTTCCTTCCTTTTACTTGTTAGTGGTAAGGCAGGTCCCGGGAGGTGATGGGGTTGATGGAGGATGAGTTTTGGGCAACGGCTACGGCAGGGGCCTCCTTTATTTCCAATGGGTGATGAGTCCAACCAGCATAAAGCGTAGTTACTCCTGAAACTTCAGCTATTTCAAAGTTACTGCCGGTCAGTTTTTTGGTGGAGCCTTTTCCCGTGATGAAACTAGGTTCTTTATGCTTGGCCTAGCTCAAAGTTCCCATTCCACCGACCCCTGTTACGTATGAACTTAAGGCTGCTTTCTGTTCTAAGGTCCCGTAAGCCTCGGGTTTTTCTACACTATGGTGAAGCTTAGTGTGCTTCGGTCTCCAGTGCCGGTGACAATGTGCAGGATATTCAATCTAAAGCACTTCGTTTTCCTTCCACTGTGCCTTTCGACTTGCTCAAACTCCCCAATCTCAGACTGCTGGCAAAAGGTGAACTGGCTCCCCTGTATAGCCTCCCTACGGTACTGTCTTCTGAACGACGGAATCTTGGTGCTCCGACAGGCACTCTTCTCTCTCCTTCACCTCAGGAGACCTACAAGATTCTTGTGCTCAAAACCACCCCCTACACCCCTGCTGGGTTGTCCGAAGTTATTGTGATGTATGTAGAGCCCTTAACCGTTACCTCTCCATCATCCTCCTGGTATTGTGTACCTTAAATCCAGGGCCACAAAATTCCCCCTGGCTTTTAATCAAGGTGGAAGGGCCTGGTGGCTGTTGTTGACAATCAAGTGATCCGAAAGAGCCAGAACCCCTGGGGGGTCCCGTTGTTTGGTCAAAAGAAGGATGGGACCCTTCGATTTTGTGTTGACTTCGAAAATTGAATGCCCCCCACGGTGCAGGACGCATATCTTTCCCTTGTATTGAAAAATCCCTGTCGGATTGGGTGGGCCAAGTTTTTCTCCACATTGGATTTGGCAGTGGTACTGGCGGGCCAATGGCCGGAAAAGTTCGGGCCAAGCGGTGTTTGTCTTACCGAAGGGGCTTATGAATGCAACCAGATGCCTTGGGCTCACAAAACGCCCCAGGAACCTTCCAACGCCTGATGGAACATTTTTTGGCGATCGAATTTTGAATCGGTCCTGATTATCTAGATGCTTGTGGTGTTCGGGCTATTTTGAAGACCATCTTGGAAGTTACGTCAGGTCTCCGCGGGGTCAGTGCTCGGCCTGAAAATAAATCAGAAAACCCAAGGTGCATAGAGTTAGATGTGGGAGTGTGAATGCCAGATGACACCATAGGGACAAAAGCCGCAAGAAATGAGGCGTAATTATGTAAAATTTCTTTATTCAAAAAAAAAAAATATATATATATTATTATATATATATATATATTGGAGGAAATTTAAAGGCATGTGTTTGAATGGGGTACATTTCACCTAGTACTTTGCTGACTGGTAAAGGGAAATGTATGGCTTTGTAAACCTAATGGTGAGAAAGGTCATACACCTCCATTCAGTACCGCTTGCAGCTCAGGCCTGAAACCACTCAGGTGTTAATTAGGAAACCAGAAGTTGGTGTCTGCGAACAAAGACAGAGGCTGCTTGTCTGGAAGAAGTCCAGGCCCAGAAGGAGTTCCAGGAGTGGAGCGTCTCAGTTGGGTGCTCGATGTACCCCGGACACGGAGAAGTCTCTGTGAAAATCCATGCTGGTAGCTTGCTGTAGGAGGGGAGCTCTCTAAAGTCTGGAGTTGGATATGCCTTTAGAACAAGAGGAGACTCTGTGAACCTCCATGGGGTAATTGCTGAACATATGTGTTTTTTTTTGGCCCAGGCGGTTAGAGTTGGTCCCTGATAGTGGGGCTTATTGGTGTAGTGAGTAGCCGAAGCGGCTCGATTTTCTTTTAATGATTTGGTTTTGATCCCCTTTGTTGCTGTGGACTTTAAAAAAGCTGGTTGCGGCCAGTTTACCCAGAACTGCTGTCTTTGAATGAATGTTTCCGTGCCACTCCGTCTACCCGGACGGCGATCCCAGAGTATATCCCCTGAAAGCTTACATTTGGGGAGGAATGCGGGCAGCCAGTGGATAGAGACACAATAAGGAGGAAGTTTGTTGGAGCAGTCTTAAAGAGACAGTAGCCCTATAGATTTGCGAGAAAAAAAAAAAAAAAGTGTCTGCACAGCAAAGCTGAATTTTCGTGGAAAAAAACTGTGGGTGTGTATGTCTTGAGTGAAGACTGCCGTTGTTGAGACAGAGAAGTCTGACAGCAGGAAAGACAGCTGGAGGCGTGATTAACAAATGGCGCAAATTAGTGTGCAACGAAGACGCCGTTGTGAGAAAATAAGTCCGGGAGTATGGAGGAGTTCATTAAGCACCGGTCCAGGACCGCAGGTGGCTAGAGAATACCTGCAAAACAGCAGAGTGGCAGCAGCAGCGCAGGGGCTAACCCGGGTTTTTTCTTGAGCAGTGGCAGCACAGAAAAACCCTTTAGCGCCTGTCCCCAAGTAATGTTGCAAAGGCACCTGTGTTGCCTGCAGTAAAAAAAGCGGTTGGAGCCTGAGTTGCGCCGTGTCGGCCATGGTTGAAAAAGGGGATTGGACGCTACCCCCGAGCACCCCTCTGAGGTACCCCAGAGGTGGAAAGGAACCCCCCAGGACGCCAATCGTCTGGTCAGCCTGATGGGAAGGCCTTCCCCCAGCAAATCCCCCCCCTGACCACCCCTTGGTGGTCGGCACTTCAGAGTTCCTGGACCCCGAACTCCCCGGTAAGAGCTTCCAGTGTGGGGGCTATGGGGGGAAAAGTGTGATGGAAGTTTGGAAATGTCGGAAAAATTTCACCAACTGTCCCAATAGGGGGACCCCCTGTTTGTGATTTGGCGATCCCTTCCTCTGCGCAAACTGGTGTGGTCCCCCTCACCCCAAGAGAGGCCCCAAAGGGGCCCCCCCGGGGGTTAAAAATGACTGCCCGCAAGGCCTCTTGGACTCAGAGAGCCAGTATTTCGGCTGACAGCTTGATTGATGGGGCTTCCCCCTGATGAGCCCTGGGTGTGGGTGCATCATGGAAAAAAAGTCTACCCCGGGGGTGCGTGGATTGGTCCCAAACTGGGGAGGTTTCATGTGAAGTGGGGGTAGTGAAGAACTGGTGACCCATATATTGGGTAAGACTTTCCCGGTCTAAGGATTTTGGGGGGAAAAATTTTGTTGGACAGTGTGATGAAGCTCTACTGAGGGTGCGCGTCCCGGGGGCGGAACAATGCTAGTGGGCCCCTTTTAAATTTGATAATAAGATGATGACCATGATAATGATGGATGCTGATTATGAAGATGAGTCTTATAGTGATGTGATACTGACTAATCATGATAATGTATTGATAATGTGATGACGTGATAAAGATGAAATTTTCCTTGAGGGGTTTTTTGGGGAGGGATGGGGTTCTCGGGAACCCAGTGTCCCGACTTTACTATGTCCCCTGACAATTTTTTGAGTGGCGGGGAACCCATTTAAACGGCACAGGAATTTTTAATGTTTAAATGAGGGGTTTTCCCAAAAACCTGGCTCTGAGGAGAGGGGTTTTCCCGGTTTCCCTAAACATTAATGTTGTATAGGGACACTGAAGTCCAGGGTGAGGTCGGAGTCAGTCCCGGTATGAGTTATAGGAGTATAGTGTGGGGTTGCAAATAGTAATACTTGAGGGGGGCCCCTTGAGGGGGAAACCCCGGGGCGATGGTGAAGTTAATGTTTTTGGGTGACATGTTAACTAAGGGGTTTAGATCAAGATGGGGTTGTAAACTGAAATGAGCAGGAGTGAATGGATGAAATTTTAACTGAAAATGAGCGGGGTGGTGAGAAAAAGTGGGGAGACGGGGGGTGGTGGAAAGAATCATTGATGACGATCAAGCAACCAGTGCAAATGAGGAAGGCTTGGGCAGAGGAGGTTGAGTTTCTGAGGA
>JARQOD010007040.1:0-40470 GCA_033576555.1 Oophaga sylvatica | reverse complement strand
TATACTTATGTGAGCCCAGAAATAAACGCTCCTCCAAGGTACAGCAAAATGATATGCCGGTTCCTAGCAGGTGGTGGACCAGAAAAAGAAGCCAAAGTAATCAGACATGTGCGTCATGAAACCCCATGAAAGCTGTGAAAAAATGAGGGAGAAAGGAGGGGGTAGGAGGAAACCCCACGCGTTCGCCACACAGAAAGGTGGCTTCCTCAGGGGAAATGGTGTGCCTCATTTGTCAATGTCTGGGGTATATATACCAATATCCCAATCAATTAAGTAGTACGTACCAAAATCAGCGCAGGAGAAAACACGGAAAGGATGGCATCGCGGCCATCTTGTCAGCGTCACAATAGTAATAAAGTTGGTTCAAGGGTTAAAGATTTTGAGTGCGCAGGTGCTAAGACGAACCCTCGTCCACAGCGCATGTGCACAAATTCCTGAATGGAAAAGATGGCAACGCAGCCATCTTAACAACGTCACAGTGATAATGCAAAAGGTGCAAAGGTTTTAAATGCGCAGGCGCTGAGACAAATCTTTGTAACAGCGCATGTCAGAGTGACATAAATGATGAGCGTAATCAGACATTACCTGGGTATATTCAACAATATGGCCCGGCACATTAAATTCACATGGATGAAAAATACAAATCCATGTGGCATAAATTGTGGACAGTGAACATTGTTCACTATTGTATTTAGCCAGATATATTAATTAGGTAACCCAACAACGCTATTAAGCTATCATATAATGCCAAACCACTGGAGAATGAATCATTGAACCATGTAACTCTTAATAAAAATAACAAACATATGTGCAAAACGCTGAGGTGTCATGAAAAACACATAACATCACATCCATAGAATTTTTAAATCACAATATAAAATGTGACATATAGATAGATAGGCAGACGCTAGGTCAAGTCTTTATTCACAGCACATGCATACAATTGTGCGAATGCATAGGTATTGAAGTGAGTTCAAGTTGACAAAAATGGGATAAACCATAAACGTCATTCATCATATCATTGCAATAAGTGTGTTAAACAATATAGCCCAGCAATTGCTGAGTCATGCAAACAATGTCTAAATGACATGAATAACGAGGAATAACGACCCCTGCAGAGCAGTCACACACAGGTCAGAGCTAGGTGAGACAGGTCACAGAGCGGTCATACCGCTGCTGTGACCTGTCATTGATAGGATCGATCATAACATCGATCCCACCAATCAGAGCTTTCCTGGTTACTCTGACAACATCCCTAGGATCGGAGCTCACAGCTCCGATCCTAGGCAGGTCACAGCCAGGTCACCAGCCAGGTCACCAGCAGGGCACAGCGCGGTCACACCGTGGTCACACCGCAGCTGTGCCCTGTGATTGGCGCGACCGACGATTACATCGATCACGCCAATCAGCTCCTGCAGGCCCTGCTAGGCCTGTCCTAAAGCTCTGTCTTCAGGATAGATGCTATTACAGCACCTATCTGGCAGGGCACAGTGCGGTAACACCGCGGCTGTGCCCTACGATTGGCGCGATCAATGTGATCATCGATCGCGCCAATCTGAGGAGTTTCGCCGTGTACATCGGTACTCGATCCTAGCCTGGGAACTCATTGTTTCAGCCAATCTAATTGGCTGAAACAATGAGAAAGGCTGTGATTGGCTGTTCAAAATTCAACAGCCAATCACAGCGATCGGGAGGCCGGGAGGGCGGGGACAGACCCCGGGATGCCGACACCATCTTTCCTGAGGTAAGGTGGAGTCGGAATTTTAAAGCAATCACCGCGACTTAAGTCACGATGTCACATTAAATGTCATGACGTACTATCCCATCCTTGGGTATTAAGTCCCAGGTCCAATGACAGAAAGGGGTTAAAAAAAAAAGTTTAAATCACACCCCTTTGCATCATTAAAATTAAAACAATGAAGAAAAATATCAAATATACACATATTTGGTATTGCTGAGTTCAGAATCACCTGATCTATCAGTATAAAAAGAAAATCGCCAAACAGCGTAATGAGAAAAAAATTCAAAATGTCAGAATTACGTTTTTTTGGTCACCGCTACATTGCAATAAAGGCTGGGGTCACACACACCGACTAAAAAATCTGACCGTTCGATTATCGCAACAAAATGTCATGAACAGTCATCCGTCTGGCATCCGATTTACTTGGAAAGATGCGATTTAGTCGCATCTAACCGCAGTTGTAACATCCGATTTACATCCGACTTGCGAGATTTTCTCGCAGGCTTGCAAAACCGACATATAATGGATCCAAATGAATAGTATTTAAATCACAAAAGAAAGAATAGATATATACACATAGAACACATTGTGAGACAGTGAGAGTATGTGTGTTGAATGGGTGTACATTTCACCTAGATACTTTGCTGACTGGTATAAGGGAAATGTATGGCTTTGTAAACCTAGTGGTAGAGAAAGGTCACTACACCTTATATTCAGTACACACTTGCAGCTCAGGCCTGAAACCACTCAGCTGTTAATTAGGAGACCAGAAGTAGGTGTCTGCGAACACAGTCAGAGAGCTCGCTTAGTCTGGACAAGAAGGAGTCTCCAGGAGTATGAGCTGTCTCAGTCTGGGTGCTCGATGTACCCCGGACACAGGAGTAGTCTCTGTGAGAATCCATGCGGATAGCTGCTGAATAGGAGGGGAGCTCTCTCAAGTCTGGACGTTGAAGGTGCCTTCAGACACAAGGAGGAGACTCTGTGAAACTCCATGCTGGTAAATGCTGAACATATGTGTTGTTTTGGGGACATGCTGTTAGAGTCTGGTCCCGGATAGAGAGGGAAATCTGTCTAAGTGTAGTAAGTGGCTGGACAAGCCCAGGGCTTATGTTTATGATTTGGTTTTGATTATGTTCTGTTTGCTGTGGACTTTAATAAAGCTGGTTGCGGCCAGTTTTTACCAGAACTGCTGTCTGTGAATGAACTGTTTCCGTGCCACTCCGTCTACCCGGACGGCGATCCCAGAGCTATATCCCCTGAAAAGCTTACAATTGGTGGAGAATGCGGGCAGCACAGTGGCTTAGAGACAGCAATAAAGGAGAGAAGTCTGTTGAAGCAGTCTTAAAGAGACAGTGGCCCTAATAGAGTTTGCAGAGAGAAAAAAAAAAAAAAGTGTCTGCACAGCAAGGCTGAATTTTCTGTGGAAAAGACTGTGGAGTGTGTATGTCTTGAGTGAAGACTGCCGTTGTTGAGACAGAGAAGTCTGACAGCATGGATGACAGCATGGAGGCGCTGTTTGAACAAATGGCGCAAGTTAATGTGCAACATAAGACTGCCGTGGTTGAGACAGATAAGTCCGGCAGTATGGAGGAGCTCGTTGAGTACCTGGTCCAGGCCCAGCGAAGCATGCAGCAGAGCATGGAGCGGCAGCGCCTGCAGCACCAGCAGCGCATGCAGCAGGCCCAGCAGCAATTCCTGCAGCAGCAGCAGGAGAATAACCGGTTGTTTTTTGAGCAGGTTGCAGCACTACAAAAGACTTACAGCGCATCGTCCCAAAGTAATGTTGCAAAGTCACCTGCATTGTCCACTGTAAAGAAGGCGGTAAGACGGTCCCTGAAAAAGATGACACCTCGTGACGATGTGGAGGTATATCTCACTAGGTTTGAGGGACTGGCAGAGAAGGAGAATCTGCCCCTATCTGAATGGGCCATGATGGTCGCACCCTATCTGATTGGAGAACCCCAAAGGGCCTATGCTGACCTGAGCGAGCAGGACAGCCAAGATTATGCCAAGCTGAAAGCGGAGATTCTTACCCAGCTGGGTGTTACGGTGACAGCCCGTGCCAGGGGAGTTCATGACTGGAGATGCAGTTGGGAGTCTGCAGTCAGCAAACCTGATTATTGAGTTGAAAAGGTGATAGTGGACCGCTACACCCAAGCACGTCCTCCTGAGGTACAGCCAGAGGTCGGACAAGGAGGCCACCAGGACGCCAATCGTCTGGTCAGCCTGACGGAGAGGGCCTTCGCCACCAAAGACTGCCTCCGTGACCAGCCGTCTGAGAGGTCGTCACTTCAGAGTTCCTGGACGCCGAACTCTCCCAGTAAGAGCGTTCCAGCTGTTGGGTCGTGTGGGTGGGAGAATGTGATGGACAGTGTTGGAGATGTCGTGAAATTGCAGCCAACTGTCCAATAGAGGGGGAGCCTATGTGTTGTGATGTTGGTGGATCCCTCTCTCCCTGCGCAGAGCCTGTGTGTGTGTCCACCTCAGCCGAAGAGACTGGACCACAGGGGTCCCCGGTGGTTGTAAATGACTGCCCAGCACAGGCCCTCTTGGACTCAGAGAGTCCAGTGACTTCCGTATGGGAGAGCCTGATTGATAGGGACTTTATCCCTGATAAACACCTGAGTGTGGTGTGCGTCCATGGAGACACCAAAGTCTACCCAGAGACTGTCGTGGACTTGATCCCCAAACGCGGGGAGGTTTCATGTGAAGTGGGGGTAGTGAAGAACCTGGTGCCCCCCGTCATATTGGGTAATGACTTTCCCCGGTCTAAGGATCTTGGGGGAAAAATGTTTCTGATGGACAGTGTGATGAAGCTCCTATTGAGGGTGCGCAGTCCCGAGGGGCGGAACACAATACTAGTGGGCCGTTAAACTTATGTGATAATGATGATGATGATGATAATGATAATGATGATGATGATCATGATAATGATGATGACCATGATAATGATGCTGATGCTGATAATGATAATGATGATGATCATGATAGTGATGATGATACTGATCATAATCATGATAATGATATTGATAATAATGATGACTGTGATAGTGATGAAATTCCTTTGCAGGTGATGTTGGGAGACGAGGATGGTGGTTCTCGGGAACCGAGTGTCCCTGACTTACCTGTGTCCTGTGACAATTTTGAGAGTGAGCAGTGGCGAGACCCCTCTCTTAAAACGGCCCAGGAAAATATAAATGTTCTAAATGAGGTTTCCCAAGAGCCTGGCTCTGAGGAGAGGTTTCCTCATGTTGCCATAAACACTCACCTGTTGTATAGGGACACTGAAGTCCAGGGAGAGGTCGTGAGCCAGCTCCTAGTACCTGAGCTATATGGAAGTATAGTGCTGGGGTTGTCACATAGTCACATACTTGAGGGACCACCTGAGGGAAACCAGGGACCAGATGGTGAAGTTAATGTTGTGGATGACATGTTAACTGAGGTTCCAGATCAAGATGTGAATGAGAATGAATTGTATAACCCTGACAGTGAACACGATGTGAATGAAAATGAAGTGTATAACCCTGAAAGTGAGCAGGATGTGAATGAGAATGAATTGTATAACCCTGACAGTGAGCAGGATGTGAATGAAAATGAAGTGTATAACCCTGAAAGTGAGCCAGATGTGGCTGAGAAAAAGGGGTCAGACAGGGATAGTGGTAGTGATAGTGAATCATCTGATGACAATCAAGCAACCAGTGCAAATGAGGAAGGCATGGTAGCAGAGGAGGTTGAGAGTCCTGAGAGGAAGGCTGATGCTGACCTTGCAGTCGGACAGAAGATGGCATCTGAAGATGTTTTACAGTTGGCCGGTTCCCTGGCGAAGACTAAGGTGAAAGGATGAGAGCTGAGCTTTAAAGGCAGGACTCTGAAACTGAACCAGCCCAAGTAGATGCTGTTTGAAATGTGAAGTTACCAAGGTATGGTGTGGATCTGTATCGTGCCAAGGACTCTGAGGGAGATGCTGCAGAGGTGGAAAAAGCCATAGAAGTGGTAGTCACCAAGCCAGATGCCTCATCAGAAGCTGAGGTCTCAAGTGAAGCTGTGAGGAACAAGACTGAAGATATGGGGACTGACTCTGTCCAGGAATCTGTTTCTGCCGAAGACAGCGGCGTGGACGGGTTGCGGTTCGGATCAGTAGCTGCAACTCGTGAAGCTCAGGCTGGAAGTTCGGCGCCCGGAGCCCAGCGGTGTTCCCGAGTGACACCAAGGATCTGGATAAGTCACAAGATGAGATTTTGAGACATCAGGCTGGCGTTGGTGAGCTCAAGCGCACTTTCATGGAGTCTACATCGGAGCCACGTCCCAACAAATGGGAAAAGCGATGTGTCACTCCGTTGCCGCTGCAGACACACGGGAGCTCAGATGGGATGCAGAACGTGGTGGAAGAGAAGAATCCAGCGGGTTCTGAGTATACAGATGCAGCTATCAAGGAGAACTTGAAAGCCGGAATAAATGGAAATATTGGAGACCATAATGATGTGACTGAAGAGGTAGAATGTAAGACTGACGGTAGGGCTTCTGAGCATGTTCTACCAGAAGAGCCTGAAGAAGGGGCCGAAGACATAAAAGACGTCCAACAGGTACCAGATGAATTGATGACTTCTCAGAAAAAACTCCAAACTGTGATGAAGGAGTGTGATGAAAGCCATGAGCATCTTCGTGAGAAGGTCAATGAAGTAAAAGGAAGGATACAGGGAATCTCTTCGTTGCAAGAGCAAATTCTGCTCAATAAGTCTAAGGCTCTATATAAGAATGCTGTTGTTACGGTAGAACATTACAATTCAGCTGGAGACTTAGCGGATGAATTATGTGTACTGCAAAAGAAAAACGATCAGCTCCTTCTACAGTCCCAATCATTTGAACAGTGTAGCTTAAAATGGTCAGAGACCATGGCAGAGGAGCTTAAGGTCTGTGAAATAGACTTTATGAGTCAACCGATATTCAAGAAAATAGATGTGCTAAAGAGGGTTCAAGGGGAACTAGAGAAAAGTGAAAACCCCCCTATACCTTCTGTGATAGTTGGTGACACATGGTCAGTGCACCAAGGACAGGAGGTACGTGAGTTTCTGAGGAAGAGTCAGCAGAAGTGTTCTGATGTGCCGGGTCGTACTTCTCTGGCCAGGCACTATATCGAAACTGAGCCCGGCCCTAAGGTCAAGATGAAACCGTGCAGGATACCCGAGGCCCGCAGAGAGCATAGGCCTGGGAGGGTACAGGGTAGTGCGGATGCTTCAGATGAAGAGAAAGCTGATGTTGGCTATGGCTCAGGTGAAGATACAGATGACAGTAGTGAAGATGAAGCTGAGGAAGGCCATGACTGGTCCAGAGTTCACTGTCTCTTTTGGATTGTTGACCAGCCCTCCGGTCTGGATGACCAGCCCTCCGGTCTGGAGAAGAGGGGGGGGATATGTGAGACAGTGAGAGTATGTGTGTTGAATGGGGTGTACATTTCACCTAGATACTTTGCTGACTGGTATAAGGGAAATGTATGGCTTTGTAAACCTAGTGGTAGAGAAAGGTCACTACACCTTATATTCAGTACACACTTGCAGCTCAGGCCTGAAACCACTCAGCTGTTAATTAGGAGACCAGAAGTAGGTGTCTGCGAACACAGTCAGAGAGCTCGCTTAGTCTGGACAAGGAGTCCAGGCACAAGAAGGAGTCTCCAGGAGTATGAGCTGTCTCAGTCTGGGTGCTCGATGTACCCGGACACAGGAGTAGTCTCTGTGAGAATCCATGCGGATAGCTGCTGAATAGGAGGGGAGCTCTCTCAAGTCTGGACGTTGAAGGTGCCTTCAGACACAAGGAGGAGACTCTGTGAAACTCCATGCTGGTAAATGCTGAACATATGTGTTGTTTTGGGGACAGGCTGTTAGAGTCTGGTCCCGGATAGAGAGGGAAATCTGTCTAAGTGTAGTAAGTGGCTGGACAAGCCCAGGGCTTATGTTTATGATTTGGTTTTGATTATGTTCTGTTTGCTGTGGACTTTAATAAAGCTGGTTGCGGCCAGTTTTTACCAGAACTGCTGTCTGTGAATGAACTGTTTCCGTGCCACTCCGTCTACCCGGACGGCGATCCCAGAGCTATATCCCCTGAAAAGCTTACAACATATATATATATATATATATATATATATATATATATACATGTCATTGTAACATGTATATATATATATATATATATATTTATAGTTCATAGACTTCTACATACTGTAATAGCCGCTAATTCAATTGCCGGCTTTTGTGAAAGTACAGACCCGACATGAAATGACACATGGTTTACATACAGTTAAACCATGTCATTTCATGTAGTTTTATATATGGTTTAAACTTACAATTACATGAGTGCATGTGTGCAAAATTGCAGACATGTAGGGGTTAATTAAAGGTGTAAATTCTTTGAAAAAAAATGCGTGGGCTCCCGCTGTATTTTCTCCACCAGACAGACAAAGCAAGCGAGTGAGGGCAAATAATAATAGCCCAGGGAGGGTGCATTTATTTTGTGCCCCCCCGCCTACTAACATCTGCCCCCAGCCACCCCAGAAAAGGCAAATCTATAATTAGATTAGCCCTTTCTGGCACTTTGCCCGTCTATTCCCATTGCCCTGTAGCGGTGGCGAATGGGTTAATAAGGGGTTAAAGCCACCTTGCTATTGAAAGGTGACTTTAACCCCTTCACCCCCAAGGGTGGTTTGCACGTTAATGACCGGGCCAATTTTTACAATTCTGACCACTGTCTCTTTATGAGGTTATAACTCTGGAACGCTTCAACGGATATTCGCGATTCTGAGATTGTTTTCTCGTGACATATTGTACTTCACGTTAGTGGTAAAATTTCTTCCATATACCTTGCGTTTATTTTTGAAAAAAAACACAAATATGGCGAAAATTTTGAAAATTTTGCAATTTTCAAACTTTGAATTTTTATTCCCTTAAAACAGAGAAATATGTCACACAAATTAGTTAAGAAATAACATTTCTAACATGTCTGCTTTACATCAGCACAATTTTGGAAACAAAATTTTTATTTGTTAGGAAGTTATAAGGGTTAAAAGTTGACCAGCGATTTCTCATTTTTACAACAAAATTTACAAAGCCATTTTTTTTTAGGGACCACCTCACATTTGAAGTCACTTTGAGGGATCTATATGGTAGAAAATGCCCAAAGTGACACCATTTTAAAAACTGCACCCCTCAAGGTACTCAAAACCACAATCAAGAAGATTATTAACCCTTCAGGTGATTCACAGGAGCTGAAGCAATGTGAAAGGAAAAAATGAACATTTTACTTTTTAGTCACAAAAATGATCTATTACAAACATTTTTTTTATTTTCACAAGGGAAAAAGGAGAAAATGGACTGATAAAGTTGTTGTGCCATTTCTCCTGAGTACGCCGATACCCCATATGTGAGGGAAAACCACTGTTTGGGTGCACGGCAGGAATTGGAATGGAAGGAGCGCCGTTTGACTTTTCCAAACTAAAATTGGTGGGAATTGAGATTGGACGCCATGTCGCGTTTGGAGAGCCCCTGATGTGCCTAAACAGTAGAAACCCCCCACATGTGACCCCATTTTGGAAACTAGACCCCCTAAGGAACTTATCTAGATGTGTGGTGAGCACTTTTATCCCCAAGTGCTTCACGTAAGTTTATAATGTAGAGCATTGAAGAAAAAAAATCATATTTTTTCCAAAAGCATGATGTTTTAGTCCCCAATTTGTTATTTTCCCAAGGGTAAGAAGAGAAATTGGACCACAAAAGTTGTTGTCCAACTTATCCTGAGTATTCTGATACCCCATATATGGGGGGGAACCACTGTTTGGGCTCACGGCAGGGCTCGAAAGTGAAGAAGCGCCGTTTGACTATTCCAAACCAAAATTGGCTGGAATTGAGAACGGACGCCATGTCGCGTTTGTAGTGCCCCTGATGTGCCTAAACAGTGGAAACCCCCCACATGTGACCCCATTTTGGAAACTAGACCCCCTAAGGAACTTATCTAGATGTGTGGTGAGCACTTTTATCCCCCAAGTGCTTCACGTAAGTGTATAATGTAGAGCCGTGAAGAAAAAAAATCATATTTTTTCCACAAGCATGATGTTTTAGTCCCAATTTGTTATTTTCCCAAGGGTAAGAGGAGAAATTGGACCACAAAAGTTGTTGTCCAACTTGTCCTGAGTACGCTGATACCCCATATGTGGGGGGGAACCACTGTTTGGGCGCACGGCAGGGCTCGAAATGGAATGAGCACCATTTGACTTTTCCAAACCAAAATTGGCTGGAATTGAGAAAGGATGCCATGTTGCGTTTTGAGAGCCACTGATGTGCCTAAACAGTGGAAACCCCCCACATGTGACCCCATTTTGGAAAGTAGACCCCCTAAGGAACTTATCTAGATGTGTGGTGAGCACTTTGAACCCCCAAGTGCTTCACGCAAGTTTATAATCTAGAGCCGTGAAGAAAACAAATCATATTTTTTCCACAAGCATGATGTTTTAGTCCCCAATTTGTTATTTTCCCAAGGGTAAGAGGAGAAATTGGACCACAAAAGTTGTTGTCCAACTTGTCTTGAGTACGCTGATACCCCATATGTGGGGGGGAACCATTGTTTGGGCGCACGGCAGGGCTCAAAAGGGAAGGAGTGCCGTTTGACTATTCCAAACCAAAATTGGCTGGAATTGAGAACGGACACCATGTCGCATTTGTGGAGCCCCTGATGTGCCTAAACAGTGGAAACCAACCTCATGTGACCCCATTTTGGAAACTAGACCCCTAAGGAACTTATCTAGGTGTGTGGTGAGCACTTTGAACCCCCAAGTGTTTAACTAAAGTTTATAATGCCCTGGTTTGAAAAAAAAATTATTTTTTTTTCCACAAAAATGATGTTTTAGTCCCCAATTTTTTATTTTCCCAAGGGTAACAGGAGAAATTAGACCACAAAGTTGTTGTCCAATTTGTCCTGAGTACGCTGATACCCCATATGTTGGGGGGAACCACTGTTTGGGCGCATGGTAGGGCGCAGAAGGGAAGCAGTGACGTTTTGGAATGCAGACTTTGATGGAATGGTCTGCGGGAGTCATTTCCGTTAGCAGAGCCCCTCATGTGCCTAAACAGTGGAAACCCCCACAAGTGACCCCATTTTGGAAACTAGACCCCCTAAGGAACTTATCTAGGTGTGTGGTGAGCATTTTGAACCCCAAAGTGTTTCACTAAAGTTTATAATGCCCTGGCGTGAATAAAAAAAAAAAAAATTTCCACAAATATGATGTTTTATTTCCCAATTTTTTATTTTCCCAAGGGTAACAGGAGAAATTGGACCACAAAAGTTGTTGTCCAATTTGTCCTGAGTACGCTTATACCCCATATGTTTGGGGGAACCACTGTTTGGGCGCATGGCAGGGCGCAGAAGGGAAGCAGTGACGTTTTGGAATGCAGACTTTGATGGAATGGTCTGCGGGCGTCATGTTCCGTTAGCAGAGCCCCTCATGTGCCTAAACAGTGGAAACCCCCACAAGTGACCCCATTTTGGAAACTAGACCCCCTAAGGAACTTATCTAGGTGTGTGGTGAGCATTTTGAACCCCCAAGTGTTTCACTAAAGTTTATAATGCCCAGGTGTAAAAATAAAAAATCCTACTTTTATCCTCACAAAAATGATTTAGTCCCCAATTTTTTATTTTCCCAAGGGTAAGAGAGAGAAATTGGACACCAAAAGTTGTTGTCCAATTTGTCCTGAGTACACTGGTGCCCCATATGTGGGAAAAAACTGTTTGGGCACAAGTCGGGGCTCAGAAGGGAAGTCGTGACGTTTTGGAATGCAGACTGATGGAATGGTCTGCGGTAGAGTTGAGCGATACTTTCCGATATCCTAAAGTATCGGAATCGGAATGGTATCGCCGATATCACTAAAATATCGGCGATACCCGATACCGATACCGGAAGTCCCATGTAAGTCTATGGGAACAAAATATCGCAACTAAAAAAACCCCATTCTTTCCTTGTAAACACTAAATATACACACATAGAATACATATATATTATATATATATATACATGTCATTGTGACATATATATATACATATATGTATAGTTTATACACTTCTACATAGTAAAATATCCTCTGATTCAATTGCCGGGTAAAGTCGGCTTCAGTGAAAAGACAGAAGCACCCGACATGAAATGACACTTGGTGTACATAGGGTTAACCATGTCTTTTCATGTCGTTTGCTATCTGATTTGCACAAACAATTAAATCAGACTATGTGTGCAAAATTTCACACCTGTAGGGGTTAATTAAAGGTGTAAATTCGTTGTAAAAAAAAACTGACTTTTTTGCTACGAATTTACACCTTTAATTAACCCCTACAGGTGTGAAATTTTGCACACATAGTCTGATTTAATTGTTTGTGCAAATTAGATAGCAAAGGACATGAAAAGACATGGTTAACCCTATGTACACCAAGTGTCATTTCATGTCGGGTTCTGCATTTTCACAAAAGCCGGCAATTGAATTAGCGGCTATTATACTATGTAGAAGTGTATGAACTACAAATATAAATATATATATATATGTGTCACAAATTCAATGACATGTATATATATATATGAGGTGTAAAATTGCTGAAAAAAAAATGCGTGGGCTCCCGCCCTATTTTCGCAACCAGACAGACAAAGCCAGTGAGTGGGGGCAGATAATAATAGCCCAGAGAGGGACCATTATTTTTGCCCCCCCCCCCGGCTACTAACATCTGCCCCCAGACACCCAGGAAAGACAAATCTATAATTAGATTCGCCCTTTCTGGCACTTTGCCCGTCTATTCCCATTGCCCTGTAGCGGTGGCAAATGGGTTAATATGGGGTTAAAGCCACCTTGCTATTGAAAGGTGACCTTAAGCCAGGTTAATAATTGAGAGCTGTCAATTAGACAACTATCAATTATTAATCCTATTGCATGAAATAAAAATAAAACACACACACTTTAATTAAAAATCATTTTAATGAAATAAAGACACATGTTTTTGACCATCTTTTATTTTACTGCAAAAACCATTTCCTGTAATAAAAATAAAATAAAAAAGCAAAATTATTCTTACCTATCCCATGCACAGTCAGGTCCCACGGTGTAATCCTTCAGAAAGGGTTAATGTTTACTGCAGGGACCGCAGCTAATGCTGCAGCCTCACAGTAAACCCCAAATGAATGAGTTCCTCTCCTGCCTGACAGGAGAGTAAAGGCTGGGTGTCACATAACGATACACCAGCGATCCCGACAACGATATGCACTTGTCAGGATCGCTGGTGTATCGCTACATGATCGCTGCTGAGCTGCCAAACAGGCAGCTCAGGCAGCGATCTGGGACAGCGACACTGCGGGTAACATCGCTTAAGGGCCCGTCTCACATAGCGATATCGCTACCGAGATCGCTGCTGAGTCACTAGTTTTGTGACGCAGCAGCGAGCTCACCAGCGATATCGCTGTGTGTGACATTCAGCGACGATCAGCCCCCTGCCGGGTATCGCTGATCGTCGCAGAAATGTCAGGACCTTTTTTTGATCGCTGGTTTCCCTCTGACAGGCACGCATCGCTGCGTGTGACAGGCGGGAGACCAGCGATCCGCTGGTAACCAAGGTACACAGCGGGTTTCCAGGCACCGCACAGCGCTTGGAAACCCGCTGTGTACCTTGGATACCAGCTCCCTGCATCAGGGCGCTGGTATCCAAGGTACACAGCGGGTTTCTAGGCACAGCCCCGCGCCTGGAAACCCGCTGTGTACCTTGGTTACCAGCGGATCGCTGGTCTCCCGCCTGTCACACGCAGCGATGTGTGCCTGTCAGCGGGAAACCAGCGATCAAAAAAAGGTCCTGACATTTCAGCGACGATCAGCGATACCCGGCAGGGGGGCTGATCGTCGCTGAATGTCACACACAGCGATATCGCTGGTGAGCTCGCTGCTGCGTCACAAAACTAGTGACTCAGCAGCGATCTCGGTTAGCGATATCGCTATGTGAGACGGGCCCTTAAGTGGAAAGCTTAATTGATTGCTTTCCACTTTCACTTCAGGTCAGCCAGGGACACAATCAGTGACGTCAGAGGGAACTGATTAACAAAAATAGGGGTTCCCTTCGAAAAAAAAATGGCGTGGGGTCCCCCCTATTTTTGTTAACCAGCCAGATGAAGCAGACCGCTGAGGCCTGGATTTTCAGGCTGTTAAGGAGCCAAGATCCATGGACCTTGCCAGCCTGATAATACTAGGCCACAGCAGTCTGCATATCTTGGCTGATTAACAAAAATAGGGGATCCCCTCGAAAAAAATTGGCGTGGGGTCCCCCCTATTTTTGTTAACCAGCCAGATGAAGCAGACCGCTGAGGCCTGGATTTTCAGGCTGTTAAGGAGCCAAGATCCATGGACCTTGCCAGCCTGATAATACCAGGCCACAGCAGTCTGCATATCTTGGCTGATTAACAAAAATAGGGGATCCCTCGAAAAAAATTGGCGTGGGGTCCCCCCTATTTTTGTTAACCAGCCAGATGAAGCAGACCGCTGAGGCCTGGTTTTTCAGGCTGGTAAGGATCCAATATCCATGGACCTTGCCAGCCTGATAATACCAGGCCACAGCAGTCTGCTTAGCTTGGCTGGTTAACAAAAATAGGGGATCCTCTCGAAAAAAAAACGGCGTGGGGATCCCCCCTATTTTTGTTAACCAGCCAAGTAAAATGCAGACTGCTGCGGCCTGGTATTAAAAGACTGTCAAGGCCCATGGATTTTGGCCCTCAACAGCCTGATAATACCAGGCTACAGCAGCCCCACATTTGGCGCATCAAAAGATGTGCCAATTGTGGCACTTTACCCGGCTCTTCCCACTTGCCCTGTAGCGGTGGCAAGCGGGGTAATAAGGGGTTAATGTCACCGTTGATTGCACGGTGACAATAAGCCCGGTTAATAATGGAGAGGTGTCAATAAGACACCGATCCATTATTAATCCCAAAGTTATTAAATGTATAAAAAAAAGACAAAGCAAGAAAAAAGTATTTTAATGAAATAAAAGAGACAACACAGTTTTCATTAATTTTATTACTCTCTCATTCCTGCGACGCCATCGATCTCCTGTAAAAAAAGAAAAAAAACAAATCAACAGTATACCACCTGTCCGACGCAGTCCATAACGACAGTCCCACGACGATCCAACTCTGCTACATCGCAATGACAGGCAGAGCCTGTCATCCCGGCGCAGCACAGCTGATTACCTGCTTCCCCGGCGGTGACGTCATCGGACTGACTGCTTTACGGCCGGGATTACCCAGCAGTCACTGCAGTTATCGCGAGAAACTGCATGTGACCGCCGGGGAAAGAAGATTGCGGCCATGAAGCAGTCCAGGACGTGACCGCCGGAGATCTTCTGCCAGGTAAGTGCCGCTGACTCCTGACAGACCCGACCGACGGACACTGACAGTGACAGTGACAATCCCGATTCCGGTATCCGATAAGACGAAAATATCGGAACTCGGAATCGGAATTCCGATACAGCCAATATCGGCCGATACCCGATATTTGCAGTATCGGAATGCTCAACCCTAGTCTGCGGGCGTCATGTTCCGTTTGCAGAGCTCCTGATGTGCCTAAACAGTAAAAAAAAAACACAAGTGACATAATTTTGGAAAGTAGACTCCCAAGGAACTTTTCTAAATGTGCCCCCCTTCTGGAACTAATCTTTCCTGTAAAGTAAATTAGTAGTGCATTGAGGTGTGGTACAATTTGAAACAATCCTTCATACACAGGCCAGGTTTTTCGGGGCAGGTGTCGCATTGGTAAGTGGTGTCCTTGCGTATTCCCCTTTTGTAACCACTCGGCACCTTTTTTGCGGATTACCTTTTCTTCCAGTTGGCGGGACCACCCCCAGGAAATGCTGACCTGGTATGATACGAGCACCTTCAGTTCTGGAAGTACTGGGGCCTGCTCTTTCCTGATCGCCAAACATCAGGACCTTAACCACTACCTCCTGAAACTGAAGGTACGTCGTATCGCTGTTGCGTGCACATCGTGACAGCAGGAAAGCGTTGAGCATTGCCATTTGGACGATGTGCACGGACAGCTTTTTGTACCACACCTTGGCCTTTCTCAAAGCACTGTACGGTTGGAGGAGTTGATCAGAGAGATCAACACCCCCCATGTATTTATTGTACCCCAGTACACAGTCCGGTTTGCGGACCTGTGTAGAGGTACCCCGTACAGTGCTGAGGGCGCTGCCATCACCATGTATGGTGGTCAAGAGAAGGACATCCCCTTGTCCTTGTACTTGACCACCAACAGGTGGTCGCTACATTGGGCTCTGCTCTCACCTTTCTGAGCATCTGCCCAAGTAGCGTCTTCGGGAGGCCTCTCTGATTTTTGCGGACGGTACCGCAAGCTGCGGTACCTCGCGCGGAGAGGGATTTGTAGAGTGGGACGCTGGAATAAAAGTTATCGGTGTAAAGGTGATACCTTTATCCAGCAATGGGTGCACCAAATCCCACACAATTTTCCCACTCACTCCCAGGACGGGGGGGAAACTCAGGGGGTTCAATCCTGGTGTCCTTTCCTTCGTAAACTCTAAAGCTGTGCGTGTACCCTGAGGTACTCTCACACAGCTTGTAGAGTTTAATTCCGTAGCTTGTCCCTTAAAATGAACCAAGGACTCATCCACGCAGATGTCCCTTTGGGGCAGTACACTTCAGCAAACTTTTTGCTGAAGTGTTCGATGACCGGCCCGAACTTTGAACAGACGGTCAAAGTTGGGTCATTTTGTGGGGACACTGTGCATTATCATTATAATGCAGGAATTTGTGGATGGCCTCAAAACGCGTCTGGGCCATGACCATTCGGAACAGTGGAGTGTTGTATAAAATATCACACTCCAATATTGCCGAAGTTCTGGCTTCTTCAGGATCCCCATATGGAGGACCAGGCCCCAAAACTGCATCATTTCACCTGCGTCTACAGGAGACCAGTTGGAAAATGATGACACGGGGTTTTGCGCCAAAAATTGCCGAGCATACAAATTAGTTTGCTCCACCACGAGGTTAATAAAATCCTCAGAGAAAAAGACTTTGAAAAAGTCTATTTCTCTGAGGCCGTGGTGTCAAACTTGATTCCTGATTCTGCCACAAAATCAGGAATCAGTGGCTCGTAATTTTCGGGGGGCGGGGTCCATGTGGGGTCCGAAGAGGGGTGCGCTGGTTCATTTTCAGGGGTGGGCGCTGCCTCATCTTCCGTCCTGGGGCGTCTGCGTGGCGGTTCCGCAGGACCCGAGGAGGAAGATGAGTAAGAGGAGGAAGAAGAAGAAGAGGATGAAGAATCTGAAAAGTAAAGAAATGTGGGATCCTCTCCTCGCTATCAGTGTCGGAGGCAAGGAAAGCGTATGCCTCCTCCACTGAATAGCGCTGTTGGGAAGAAAACGTGACGAGCGGGACATTTTTTTTGTGAATGTGGTGCTTTGTGTGAACTTTATTTATAACTGTGTGTGTGTGGGGGGGGGGATAGTGGTTGGTGCAAACTATGCTGAAAGGGAAAAAGCTAAAAGAAAAGAAAGAGAATAGGGAAAAAAAATGCCTGTGAAAAAAAGTCTAAACCAGTGTCACTTATCAAAGTTCCGCGGCTGCTGGATGTGCGCACAGGAGTGGCGGAAAGGGAAGTGAAAAAAAAACAAAACGTCAGGAACGAGCTCTGATAAGTGACCGGTGTCACTTATCAAAGTTCCTCGGCTGCTAGATGTGCGCACGGGAGTGGCGGAAAGTGGGGTGAAAAAAAAAAAACTGCAGGAACGAGCTCTGATAAGTGACTGGTGTCACTTATCAAAGTTCCGCGGCTGCTGGATGTGCGCACAGGAGTGGCGGAAAGGGGAGTGAAAAAAAAAAAAGACGGCAGGAGCGAGCTCTGATAAGTGACCGGTGTCACTTATCAAAGTTCCGCGGCTGCTAGATGTGTGCACAGGAGTGGCGGAAAGGGGAGTGAAAAAAAAAAAAAATGGCAGGAATTAGCTCTGATAAGTGACCGGTGTCACTTATCAAAGTTCCGCGGCTGCTAGATGTGCGCACAGGAGTGGCGGAAAGGGAAGTGAAAAAAAACAAAACGTCAGGAACGAGCTCTGATAAGTGACCGGTGTCACTTATTAAAGTTCCTCGGCTGCTAGATGTGCGCACGGGAGTGGCGGAAAGTGGGGTGAAAAAAAAAAAAACTGCAGGAACGAGCTCTGATAAGTGACTGGTGTCACTTATCAAAGTTCCGCGGCTGCTGGATGTGCGCACGGAGTGGCGGAAAGTGGGGTGAAAAAAAAAAAACTGCAGGAACGAGGTCTGATAAGTGACTGGTGTCACTTATCAAAGTTCCGCGGCTGCTGGAAGTGCGCACGGAGGGGGGTGCAAAAGAAAAACGAGCACGAGTGTTGATCGGTGAACTGCGTCACCAATCAACGCTCGGCGGCTGCTAAATGTGCGCAAAGGGGGGGTAAAAAGAGGGGGAAAGGGAAGGGGGGAGGAGGGAATGGGGTGGATCGGGTAGGGATAGGGGCTCAAAAACTCACGTTTGTAGTCTCTCTTCTTTCTTCTCTCTTCTTTCTTCTCTCTTCTTTCTTCAGCAGGACACCACAAGGCCCAGCACAGGAGGAGATCTGGCGTGTGACCGCACTGCAGGAATCCTCAGCAAGTGTGAGGACCCCTGCAGTGCGTTCACATAGATCACAGACAGTTTGCAGACAGGTCACAGAGCGGTCACATCGCTGCTGTGACTTGTCTTTTGTGGGATCGATGATCACATCGATCCCACCAATCAGAGGAGACCCTTGTTTTGCCGGTTGCTAGGCACCGGCCTAGTAATCGGAGCTCACTGCTCCGATTCCTAGGCAGGTCACCGGCAGGTCAACAGCAGGGCACAGAGCGGTCACACCGCTACTGTGCCCTGTGATTGGCGCGATCGTCGATGACATCGATCGCGCCAATCAGCAGCTGCAGGCCCTACTGTGTCTGTCCTAGGCTCTGGCCTAGGATCGGTGCTATTACTGCACTGATCCAGGCAGGTACAGGCAGGGCACAGCGCGGATACACCGCGGCTGTGCCCTGCGATTGGCGCGATTTGATGTGATCGGCGATCGCGCCAATCCACGGGGGGTCTGCTCATTTCTATGCCCCGGCCTAGGATCGAGTACATCGGTACTCAATTCTAGCCTGGGATCTCACTGTTTCAGCCCATCGGATTGGCTGAAACAGTGAGAAAGGCTGCGATTGGCTGTTCAGAATTGAACAGCCAATCACAGCGATCGGGAGTGAGGGTGGGCAGTGACAGACCCCGGGATGCCGGCGCCATTTCTCCTGAGGTAAGATGGCGTCGGAATTTTAATGCGATCATTGCGACTTAAGTCGCAATGTCGCATTAAAGGGCTGGACATACTATCCCGTCCCCGGTCATACGAGCCCAGGTACCATGGACGGGATAGTATGTCCGATGGCAGTAAGGGGTTAAGCAGGTTAATAATTGAGAGCTGTCAATTAGACAACTATCAATTATTAATCCTATTGTATGAAAGAAAAATCAAACACACACACTTTAATAAAAAATCATTTTAATGAAATAAGCAAACAGTTTTTGACCATCTTTCATTTTCCTGCTAAAACCATTTCCTATAATGAAAATAAAATAAACAAGCAAAACGATTCTTACCTATCCGATGCACAGTCAGGTCCCACGCTGTAATCCATCAGAAAGGGTTAACAGGTTACAGCTAGCAGGCTGAGCTGTAACCCCCTGAATGAATAAGTTCCTCTCCCGGCGACAGGAGAGGAAGTGATTAATGTGTAAAGCTTAATTGATTGCTTCCCACAGTAATCAGTTCAGGTCAAGTCACCGGGGATATCGCACAGCAGCAGTGACGTCAGAGGGAGTCCCCGGGTGACCTGATTACTGTGGGAAGCAATCAATTAAGCTTCATACATTAATCACTTCCTCTCCTGTGCCGGGAGAGGAACTTATTAATTCAGGGGGCTACAGCTCAGCAGGCAGCATTAGCTGCCTGCTAGCTGTAACCTGTTAACCCTTCCTGATAGATTACAACGTGGGACCTGACTGTGCATCGGATAGGTAAGAATCATTTTGCTTTTTTTTTTATTTTTATTATAGGAAATGGTTTTAGCAGGAAAATAAAAGATGGTCAAAAACTGTTTGCTTATTTCATTAAAATGATTTTTTATTAAAGTGTGTGTGTTTGATTTTTCTTTCATACAATAGGATTAATAATTGATAGTTGTCTAATTGACAGCTCTCAATTATTAACGTGGCTTAAAGTCACCTTTCAATAGCAAGGTGGCTTTAACCCCTTATTAACCCATTCGCCACTGCTACAGGGCAATGGGAATAGACGGGCAAAGTGCCAGAAAGGGCTAATCTAATTATAGATTTGCCTTTTCTGGGGTGGCTGGGGGCAGATGTTAGTAGACAGGGAGGGCACAAAATAAATGCACCCTCCCTGGGCTATTATTATTTGCCCCCACTTGCTTGCTTTGTCTGTCTGGTGGAGAAAATACAGAGGGAGCCCACGCACTTTTTTCTAACGAATTTACACCTTTAATTAACCCCTACATGTCTGCAATTTTGCACACATGCATCATGTAATTGTAAGTTTAAACCATATATAAAACTACATGAAATGACATGGTTAACTGTGTGGAAACAATATATCATTTCATTTCATTTCATTTCGCTGGCTTTGTCTGTCTGGCTGAGAAAATAGGGCGTGAGCCCACACATTTTTTTTCAACAATTTTACACCTTATATATATATTATATATATATATTATATATATATTATATATACATGTCATTGAATTTGTGAAACATATATATATATTTATATTTATAGTTCATACACTTCTACATAGTATAATAGCCCTAATTCAATTGCCGGCTTTTGTGAAAATACAGAAGCCGACATGAAATGACACATGGTTTACATACAGTTAACCATGTCATTTCATGTTGTTTGATATATTGTTTTCACTAACAATTACATGAGTGTATGTGTGCAAAATTTGACACATGTAGGGGTTAATTAAAGGTGTAAATTCGTAGCAAAAAAGTCAGTTTTTTTTACAACGAATTTACATCTTTAATTAACTCCTACAGGTGTGAAATTTTGCACACATACACTCATGTAATTGTTTGTGTAAACCAGATATCAAACTAGAAAAAGACATGGTTAACTCTATGTAAACCATGTGTCATTTCATGTCGGGTTCTGTAATTTCACAAAAGCCGGCAATTGAATTAGCGGCTATTACAGTATGTAGAAGTGTATGAACTATAAATATATGTATTATATATATATATATATATATATATGTGTCACAATGACATGTATATATATATATATATATATATATATATATATATATATATATGTATTCTATGTGTGTATATGTATTCTTTACATTCTTTATTAAAGCTGTCAGTGTGCTTTTACAGTATAGCCGGGGATGAATTGCCGGCTTTTCTAAAGGACACCGGTGCGATTTAATCGCAAGTCACACATGCGGTCCGTTTGTAATCCGATTTTTCAGTGCTCCCATTAACTTGCACTGGCGATAGTCGACTCACAATAGGTGACAATCGCAGCATGCTGCGATTGCACTCGCACGTTTAAAATGGCCAACAAAAAATCTGATACTGGGAGCTGCTCCATAGATTAACATTAGTCCGACTGCAATGCGATATTTCATCGCATTGCAGTCGTCCGATTTTGTCGCCAGTGTGACCCCGGCCAAAATGCAATAACGGGTGATCAAAAGATTGTATCTACACCAACATGGTATCAATAAAAACGTCAGTTCGGCGCGCAAAATATAAGCTCTCCACCATCTGAAGCTCACAAAAAATGGAGACGCTACAGTCTTCGTAAAATGGTGCCTTTTATTTTTACTTTTTTACCAAAGTTTGCAATTTTTTTCACTATTTAAATAAAAAGAACCAAGACATGTTTGGTGTCTGTGAATTCGTAATGACCTGGAGAATTATAATGGCAGGTCAGTTTTAGCATTTAGTAAAATGGAAAAGAAAACAAAACTGTGGAATTGCACTTTTTTTGCAATTTCACCGCACTTGGATTTTTTTCCCGTTTTCCAGTACAAAATATGTTAAAACCAATGATGTCTTTTAAAAGTACATTTTTCCCGCAAAAAACAAGCCCTCATATGGCCATTTTGACCAAAAGTAAAAAAGTTATGGCTTTGGGAAGAAGTGGAGCAAAAAGCGAAAACGCAAAAATGAAAATACATCTGGTCATGAAGGGGTTATGGGATTGCTCATACTAGCATATACCATGGCTGAGTGCTATCCGATTTGTTATTGGCTAGCACTCGGCATGTTATACTATAGGGCAGTGCATATTTGCGATTCTTTTATCCAATATGGCACCAGAAAAGAAGCACAGCATGCTACGAGTGGCTCCGATATATACAAGTCTACAGGTGCGTGTGAAACATAGGACTGCGCTTGGATTTCACTCAAGTGCAGTCTAATTACTGCGGACATAGAGAATGGAGAGGGTAAAGATATTAAAGTTCTCCATCTTCTCCACACTTGTGCCTTAATTCTTTCAGGTGAGAGATTCATATCACACTCAGACGACAATTGGATCAAACTCTGTTGCAGCCACATGTCATTAGCATAATCGGCCCAATTTAAAAAGTGTCCAAAGGTATCATTGCAAATTTTCATTACAGCACTTCCTTCAAATCAGTTTCTGTACATGTCCTCAGTCCATCTGTTACACTGTGACTCTCTAGCACAATAATGTGTCCCAGATTCTTCAGGTTTCACTCCAGTGAGTTTACAATAAACTTCTCCTTTATTTGTGTCTCTTGTTAGAGTTATACGTCCCTGGACAGACTGTGCATAATCTATGCGATTATTGTAACACATTCTTCCCAACCACTCCAGTCCTTTCCCTTCAGGTTGTCTGATCCATCCTACACAGGGCATGTTAGTGCTGTCAGTGAGGGAGGCACCGGTCACTTTACAGGTCAGGTCCAGAGTCGCTGATGGTCTCACAACCCCAGGACCTGACTCCACCATAGAGATTTGTGATGTGACATCTGTAATAAAAAATATTAGATACTTCAGATGAGTTTATTATACTAAAAAAATTAGAAGTTTCCATTAAATGAGACCTACATTGTAGAGACAACAGAGCACTGAGTAACCAAAGGAGGGTCTTCATGTCCTTTCTGAGGAGCTCCAGAGAATCTCTGCACAGGATCTGTGTGCACCGAAGCTTCACTGAAGACATTTCCTGATCTCTGCTCTCTATTTATTTTCAAAAGCAAATGTGAATATTTACATATTTATTATGTTATGTCCAATTGAGGAAAACTAACAAAGATCAAATCAATTATAAAAAATACAGATGCTTCTCACAAAATTAGAATATCATCAAAAAGTTAATTTATTTCAGTTCTTCAATACAAAGAGCGAAACTCATATATTATATAGAGTCATTACAAACAGAGTGATCTATTTCAAGTGTTTATTCCTGTTAATGTTGATGATTATGGATTACTAGATGTGGGCCCGATGCTATCGCATCGGGAGGGCATAAAGACAGTGGTTTGCGGCCTGTGCTGGAGATGGGGTGCGGCGCCACCAGAAAGCGCCGGCACCCCATCTCCAGCACAGGCCGCAAGCCGCGGTTTTTCCTGCCAGCTGTGACTGCACTGAGGTGGGTGGGCAAGCAGCGGCGGGATCCATCGCGTGTAATCAGGAGGCAGGTCCTAGCAGGGTCTGGCGGTGGGTCCTGGTGGGGGTCCGGCGGCGGGTCCTGGCGAGGGTCCAGCAGCGGGTCCTGGTGGTGGTCCGGAGGCGGGTCCAGTAGCAGCGTCGGGTGGTACGGCGTGGGTTTCCCGGTGTAACAGGCCAGACTAACCCCCCCCAGAATATACCCTAGGTTAAAGTGGTCTAGGCCAGTTTATACCCCTCCGGGTCAGAATATACCCCAGCTGCTGTAGATCAGATTTTTCATGCTTTTGAGAACCTTCAAAAACAGGGTCCAAGGCAGCACACGGGGCCCCAGTCAGTGCACAGGGCCGCAGGCAGTGCACAGGGGGCAGAGACAGCGTGCAAGGCCCCAGGCAGCACACAGGGCCCCAGGGAGCACACAGGGGACAAGGCAGCAAACCGGGGCCCCTGGCAGTGCACAGGGGCCCCAGGCAGCACACAAGGGGGCAGAGACAGCACACACGGCCCCAGGCAGCACAGAGGGGCCCCTGACAGCACATGGGAGGCAGAGACAGGGGTCCCAGGCAGCACATGGGGCCCCAGACAGCGCACAGGGGGGCAGAGACAGCGCACAGGGCACCAGAGAGCACACAGGGGGTCAGAGACAGCGCGCAAGGGGGGAAGAGACTGTCTCTGTCCCCCTGTGTGCTGTTTCTGCCCCTGTGCACTGTATGGGACCCTCTACGTGTTTGGGACCCCCTGTGTGCTGCCTGGGAGCCCATTCGCTGTCTCTGCCCCCTGTGTGCTGCCTGGGGACCTGTGCACAGCCTGGGGCCCCGTGTGATGCCTGGAACCCTGTGTGCTGTCTGGAGCCCCCGTGTGCTGCCTGGGGTCCCTGTGTACTGCCAGGGGCACAGTGCGTAGCCTGGGCCCCTGTGTGCTGCCTGGGTCCTTGTGCGCTGCCTGGTCCCCCATGTGCTGCCTGGGGCCCTGTGCACTGCCTGGGGCCCCATGTGCTGCCAGGGGCCCTGTATGTTGCCAGGGGCTCCTGTGCGCTGCCTGGGGCCCATGTGCTGCGTTGTGCCCCCGTATGCTGCCTGGGGCCCTGTACGCAGCCTGGGGCCACATGTGCTGCCTGGGGCCCTGTGCACTGCCTGGGCCCCTGTGTGCTGCCTGGTTTCCACGTGTGTTGCCTTGGGCCCTGTGCACAGCCTGGGGCCCCCATGTGTTGCCTGGGATCCTGTGCGCTGCCTGGGGCCCCCGTGTGCTGCCTGGTGCCCTGTGCAAAGCCTGGAGCCCCCATGTGCTGCCTGGGATCCTGTGCGCTTCCTGGTGCCCTGTGTGCTGCCTGGGGCCCCCGTGTGCTGCCTGGGGCCCTGTGCGAAGCCTGGAGCCCCGATGTGCTGCCTGGGGCCCTGTGCGCTGCCTGCGGCCCCTGTGTGCGGCCTGGCTTCCATGTGTGCTGCCTTTGGCCCTGTGCACAGCCTGGGGCCCCCATGTGCTGCATGGGGCCCTGTGTGCTGCCTGGGGCCCTGTGTGCTGCCTGGGGCCCTGTGTGCTGCCTGAGACCCTCTGCGGTGACTGGGGCCCCTGTGTGCTGCCTGGGACCCCATTTGCTGTCTCTGCCCCGTGTGCTGCCTGGGGCCCTGTGATCTGCCAAGGGCCCCTGTGTGCTGCTTGGGGCCCCGTGTGCTACCTGGGGCCCTGTGCATAGCCTGGGGCCCCCATGTGCTGCCTGGGGTCCTGTGCACTGCCTGGGGCCTCCGTGGGGCTGCCTGGGGCCCTGTGCACTGCAAGGGGCCCCTGGGCACTGCCTGAGGCCCCATGTGCTGCCTGGGGCCCGTGTGTGCTGCCTGGGGCCCTGTACACTGAAAGGGGCCCCTGGGCACTGTCTGAGGCCCATGTTCTGCCTGGGGCCCGTGTGTGCTGCCTGGGGCCCTGTGCGCAGCCTGGGGCCCCCATGTGCTGCCTGGGGCCCCGTGTGCTGCCTGGGGCCCTGTGCGCTACCTGGGGCTCCCGTGTTCTGCCTGTGGCCACTTGTGCTTCCTGGGGCCCGTGCGCAGCCTGGTGCCCTGTGTGCTTCCTGGGGTCCCTGTGCACTGCTTGGGTCTCCTGTGTGCTGCCTGGGGCTCTGTGCGCTGCCTGGGGCCACCTTGTGCTGCCTGGGACCCTGTGTGCTGCCTGGGGCCCTGTGAGCTGCCAGGGGCCCTGTGTGCTTCCTGGACCCCCGTGTGCTGCCTGGGACTCCGTTTGCTGTCTCTGCCCCCCCGTGTGCTGCCTGGGGCCCCGTGTGCTGCCTGGGTCCCCGTGTACTGCCTGGGGCCCCGTTTTTGATGATTCTCAAAAGAGTGAAAAATCTGATCTACAGCAGCAGGGGTATATTCTGATTCGGAGGGGTATAATCTGGCTAGGCCACTTTAACCACGGGTATATTCTGAGCAGGGAGTTAATCTGGCCTGCTACACCGGCGGTTGTCCCACTGGTGGTTCGCGCAAGGGTCTGGCACCACCAGCGGGTGCCATATTGGAATACCCATCACTTGGGTATTCCAATATGGCGGTCGGCGTACTTAGGCTATGTGCACACGTTGCGGAATTGCCATGGAAATTTCCGCGGTAATCCCGCACCTCCCTGCCGCGCGAAATACGCATATTATAGGTATGAGTATTCCCGCTAAAAACTAGCGTTTTGCAAGCGTAATTAGCTTGCAGAATGCTAGCGTTTTACAAGCGATCTGACAGGTTGGTCACATGAGTCACACATAGTGTTTGACAAGTGTGACCAACTTTTTACTATTGATGCCGCCTATGTCGCATCAATAGTAAAAAGATCTAATGTAAAAATAATAAAAAAAATATAAATAATGATATTCTCACCTTCCGGCGGCCCCCGCAGCTTTCCCGCCTCTCAGCGACGCTCCCGGCCAATCCCGTTCCCAGGCGTCCTTTGCGACAATCACCCCGATGACGTGGCATCACGCGAGACCGCTACGTCATCTGGGGTGATTCTCGCAATGCATTGGCCGGGAGTGTCGCTGAGAGGCGGGAAAGCTGCGGGGGACGGTGAGAATATCATTATTTTTTTTTTTAATTATTGTTTTTACATGGATATGGTACCCAGGGCCTGGAGGAGATTCATCCGCACATGAACCGCTTACTTTGCGCATGGTGGGCACAGCCACAGGCGGAAAGTAATCGGTTCAATGCATTCCCATGGCGGCAGAATCGCCGCGGTTTCCGCAAAAAAGAATGAGCATGCTGCAGATTCTTCCGCGCTGCGATTCCGCCGCGGAAAAACCCGCAGCATGTGCACAGCATTGGGGAAATCTCATAGGTCATAATGTGTTGTATTGTGTAAGCGGTTTTGCCGCGGCAAACCGCTAGGAATCCGCAACGTGTGCACAGGCCCTTACTGTGTGTGCGCAGTGGATTGTGGGATTCAAGGACATCCAGACGGAAGTGGATGACAGACAATTTAAGGTAATTATATAAATAGATAGCCAATGAAAACCCAAAAGTTATTATCCCAGTAAATTAGAATAATTAACAAACAACACCAGCAAACGCTTCCTAAACATTTAACCCTTAGGGCCCGTCACACCTAGTGATGCGTGCTGGCCAGCGGGAGACCAACGATCAAAAAAATGTCCTGGCCTTTGGACAACGATCAGCGATACCCGGCAGGGGGGCCGGTCGCTGATCAGTGTCACACACAGCGATATCGCAGGGGAGATCGCTGTTGCTTCACAAAACTAGTGACTCAGCAGTGATCTCGCTAGCAAGATCACTGTATGTGACGGGGGCTTTAGTGAAAGAGACAATTTGCAGCTTAATGACCGGGACAATTTTTGCAATTCTGACTACTGTCACTTTATGAGGTTATAACTCTGGAACGCTTTAATGGATCCGCTGATTCTCAGACTGTTTTTTCGTGACATATTGTACTTCACGTTAGTGGTAATTTTTTTTTTTTACATGACTTGCGTTTATTTATGAAAAAACGGAAATATGGCGAAAATTTTTATGCCCTTAAATCAGAGACATATGTCACAAAAAATGCTTAATAAATAACATTTCCCACATGTCTACTTTACATCAGCACAATGAGGTCGCAAGGAAAGGAGCGCCATTTGACTTTTACAACGCAGAATTGTCTGGACGCCATGTCGCATTTTGAGAGCACCTGATGTATGCTGATACCCCATATGTGGGGGGTAACCACTGTTTGGGCGCATGGGAGAGCTTGGAAGGGAAGGAGCGCCATTTTGTAATGCAGACTTTGATGGAATGTTCTGCAGGCGTCATGTTGTGTTTGCAGAGCCCTTGATGTGCCTAAACAGTAGAAACCCCCCCGCAAGTGACACCATTTGGAACTAGACCCCCCAAGGAGCTTATCTAGATGTGTGGTGAGCACTTTGAACCCCCGAGTGCTTCGCAAAAGTTTATAAACGCAGAGCCGTGAAACAAAAATATTTTTTTCCTCAAAATGATTTTTTAGCCAGCTATTTTTTATTTTCCCAAGGGTAACAGGAGAAATTAGAACCCATAATTGGTGTGCAATTTGTCCTGAGTACGCTGATACCCCATATGTTGGGGTAAACCACTGTTTGGCGCACGGCAGGGCTCGGAAGGGAGGGAGCACCATTTGACTTTTTGAACGCCATGTAGTGTTTGGAGACCCACTGATGTGCCTAAAGAGTGGAACACCCTCAATTCTAGCTCAACTCTAGTGATAGCACATCAGAGTGGAAAGAAATAGGGTTTCCCGGGTCCCCCGATCTGTCCCCAGTACCTCCGGTGTCCCCCTGTCCTACAGCTCCCGCGGCTCCCGGCGTCATCTTCCTGCAAAGCAAATGGCGGCTCATGCGCAGTGCGCCCGCCGAATCTGCCAGGCGGCAGATTCATTCATTCTGTGCAGGAACATTTATATGCTATTACAGTGATCAAAATAAGAAAAATAGTAAATAAACCCCCCTTTTATTACCCCTTTAGTTAGGAGCATATCATAAAATAAAGAAAATATATTTATTTTAGTTTTTTCTATTAGGGTAATGGTTAGGGTTAGAATTAGGATTAGGGTTACAATTAGGGTTAGGGTTACAATTAGGGTTGGGATTAGGGTTAAGATTAGGGTTAGGGTGGGGATTAGGGTTAGGGTTGGGATTAGGGTTAGGGGTGTGTTGGAGCTTTTCTCTGCAATGAGCAAGGACAAAGACTGTGGGCAACAGGGTGACATAGGCAGCGGCCAGCACCATCTTAGAGAGGGCATTGCAGTAATTGGCTGCTTTCAGTGGCGTCACAGTGCATATAAAATCCCTCAGCGCCGACCGCCATTTTACTTCTGCCAAACTCAGTGTAGGGGAAGGTTGCTGGCGGTGCGTCTGAGCAGGGAGAGCGTTAGGTAGGGCTAAAAAAAAATTACTTTCTGCTGATAGCGATTAGCTGTACAGTGACTGTGCAGTGAGAGGGGAGGATTTTGCTGTGTGCAGCAACGCTGGTTCTTAGGCTGCCTGCCTGCCAGTGACTCTGTAGAAATTGCTTGTGTGAAGCATCACATCTGATTAGTAGGCTGCCTGCCTGTGATTAAGGGGGCAATTAAATTGGTGGAGTAGCAGAGCTGCCTGCCAGTGACAGTGTAGAAATTGCTTGTGTGGAGCATCAGATCTGATTAGTAGGCTGCCTGCCTGTGATAGGGGGCAATTAATTTGGTGGAGTAGCAGAGCTGCCTGCCAGTGACAGTGTAGAAATTGCTTGTGTGGAGCATCAGATCTGATTAGTAGGCTGTCTGCCTGTGATAAGGGGGCAATTAATTTGGTGGGGTAGCAGAGCTGCCTACCAGTGACAGTGTAGAAATTGCTTGTGTGGAGCATCAGATCTGATTAGTAGGCTGCCTGCCTGTGATAAGGGGGCAATTAATTTGGTGGAGTAGCAGAGCTGCCTGCAGTGACAGTGTAGAAATTGCTTGTGTGGAGCATCAGATCTGATTAGTAGGCTGCCTGCCTGTGATAAGGGGCAATTAATTTGGTGGAGTAGAAAAGCTGCCTGCCAGTGACAGTGTAAAATTGCTTTGTGTGGAGCATCAGATCTGATTAGTAGGCTGCCTGCTTGTGATAAGGGGGCAATTAATTTGGTGGAGTAGCAGAGCGCCTGCCAGTGACAGTGTAGAAATTGCTTGTGTGGAGCATCAGATCTGATTAGTAGGCTGCCTGCCTGTGATAAGGGGGCAATTAATTGGTTGGGTAGCAGAGCTGCTGCCAGTGACTCTGTAGAAATTGCTTGTGTGGAGCATCAACATCTGATTAGTAGGCTGTCTGCCTGTGATAAGGGGCAATTAATTTGGTGGAGTAGCAGAGCTGCCTGCCAGTGACAGTGTAGAAATTGCTTGTGTGGAGCATCGATATGATTAGTAGGCTGCCTGCCTGTGATAAGGGGGCAATTAATTTGGTGGAGTAGCAGAGCTGTCTGCCAGTGACAGTTTGAGAAATTGCTTCTATGGAGCAATCAGATCTGATTAGTAGGCTGCCTGCCTGTGATAAGGGGGCAATTAATTTGGTTGAGTAGCAGAGCTGCCTGCCAGTGACAGTGTAGAAATTGCTTGAATGGAGCATCAGATCTGATTAGTAGGCTGCCTGTCTGTGATAAGGGGCAATTAATTTGGTGGAGTAGCAGAGCTGTCTGCCAGTGACAGTGTAGAAATTGCTGTGTGGAGCATCAGATCTGATTAGTAGGCTGTCTGCCTGTGATAAGGGGGCAATTAATTTGGTGGAGTAGCAGAGCTGCCTACAGTGACAGTGCAGAAATTGCTTGAATGGAGCATCAGATTGATTAGTAGGCTGCCTGCCTGTGATAAGGGGGGAATTATTTGGTGGAGTAGCAGAGCTGCCTGCCAGTGACAGTGTAGAAATTGCTTGTGTGGAGCATCAGATCTGATTAGTAGGCTGCCTGCCTGTGATAGGAGGCAATTAATTTGGTGGAGTAGCAGAGCTGCCTGCCAGTGACAGCTGCCAGAAAATCTATATAGATTAACATCCCGCCAGCTCAAAATACGTACAAGAGAGCATGTGCGTGATATTCTGGCAGCTGCCTCTATCTCAGATACCTCTACCTTAAAGACTATTACCAAAACATTACAAACTATTCCATCAATGCAATCCAAAATGCTTCATGGTTAGAGGAATCCAACATATACAGTGCGGCATCCGGGGCGGTGATATCAAGCGTTTACTTGCGCAAAAGGAATGCCACTGGATCACTGTTTTGGGGACAATGTCCCCAAACGGTCTGAATGAAATCTCATGGATTTGCCTCCTTTCTATGAAGCATATATCCGCCTAGATTGCGTCATATATACTTGATCTCTAATCTTAGTCCTTACACCGCTATGTTTGTTTTTAATGAATGCTGGTTTTAACATATGATTTGAATTAGTTGTATCTTTTATCTTTTCAAGTGATATATCCATATTTCCAGCATTGGAATCCATCTATGTCCCTTTGTATGATTGGATGTCAACCCCGCCAGCTGGAATCACGATCTAATGGCAAATGTCTGTCTATATCTTCATATTTATGGAGGACCATCCGGCTTTCATATTTCATGAGACCTTTTGAAGATGCTCATTTCTAATACCCATTTCTCTTAATGGATTGATGTTCATGAATGTGCTTTTTCTTTTGTTATGCATAAATTATGTTAAGCATTGTATTTTTGTTCTAGTTTATTATTTAGATGTATGTGTATTCAGGGTGTATTGATGAACGAATTTAGCTGTTCACATATATAGCGCATTATGAATGTGCCACTGCACTGTTCAATGCCTGTTACGCATTATGAATGTGACCATTATACTGTCCAATGCCTGTTACGATAATGTATTGTATTATCTGCATGTCATTCCAAGTCAATAATGTGTTAGCGTGAGGATTAGTGATAGAATATTATTTGTCTTATTAATGAATTATATTTGATCTAATTATTTATTGATTGTTAATGGCTGTTTGACTATCGCGATGCTTCAGCCTTGTCAGTGCTCTGTGCGTTTGCGCGGCTCGTCCTGGCCTCCCTCCCACCTGCGTTTCGGTGTCGGCGTCCTGCATTGCGGGAGACGGCTAGGGCCGGCTCTTTCATGTGACTCGGGTCATCTGACCGTGATGACGCGGTGGGCGGGGTAATCTCGCCGAGGTGCGCGCGCGCTAAGGCGTTTTACACACAGCCGAGTTAACAGGTAACTGATTGGCTACTTATTAAAAGGAACACCGGATTTCCCTGACTATACCCCTGAAGAAGGTTTGTACCGAAACGTTCGTCGGGGATTCGGTCTCTTGTGCCCATTGTTCAAGGCTCAAATGGGTAATTATTGATATGGTGATGTAGATCCCAGCTGCACTTGGAATCTTATTCTCAAGGAGGATGCGCTGAAGGTAAACAACCACAAGGACCTGATATTCATTCAACACATCTTCACCAATCTAGAGCCACCAGAGGGGCCTTTTAGATATATAAGGTTGGTGAAGACACTGAGAGCGACATCTAGTCAAGGGCTGCAGCCTGCATGTCCCTCATAGACTAGAGCAAGTTCATTTTTAGTTGGTGATTCTAACAAAGTGAGAAGTTGTCTAGCTGGGGGCAAGAAGCCGCACCTAGCTGAGAGGAGTGTTGAGTGTAGCTCAGGATGACAGGTGGCACTTTTGTTGTGTCTGCAAAGCCAGGTGCGGTCAGACGTTGAATCCTATAGCCACTTCAACAGAGTTAAAAGAAAAGGGGAAAGAGAACAGCAGTTGTTGAAGGAACCTAAGACTGCAGCTTTGATTTGTTGAATGTGTGGAGGCTAGATAATGGAGAAATACCCCTTTTCAGCCGGTCAGAACTGAGTCAACTGATGCAGTTCAGGGAGTAAGGTGCCGCGCTTTTGAGAGCGGTGAAAGAGAGAAGAATCAGTCATCTACTGTAGTGTGCTTAGTTAAGGGTGGAGTTGGACGAAAGGCGGTGGAAGAAAGAAGAGGTAACGGAGGTTGAAACAGCTTGTAGCTTACCTCTATTGAATACCGGACACCGGGTCCGAGCTTGCTGGCTTACAAATTGTGGAGATACCGGGACCCTGCTGGAACAGGTCGCAGGGGCCCGGAGTGTGATACTAACCGGGGTCAGGAAGAGGGGGTTCTAGCGGACCTGTTACAGAGAACTGTTCTATCCAAGGAAGGCTCCACCACAATCGCCGGGGTATAAGTGAAGACAGAGTTAGCTTCGTTTCATACAAGTCAGAAACCACAAACAAAGAGTAAGGAGGCCCACCTACTCGTGGGAATACTGGACGTGCATCCTCCACCTGCCCATCCCGGGACGTGCCTGAAACACTCGTAAAGGTAAGAGAGACTTTCGTGTGTGTTTTTGCCTTTTTTCCCTGCGGCGAAAGCCCCCTTCTCCGTCCTGACCCCAACAACCGCCATTACAATGGGCCCGTCTTTGCCTGTGGAAGTTAACACCTTGCTGCCCCAACAAACCCTAGGGATTACCGCAGCGTGGTCACACTGACCAGGTACCACGGTGGCGTCAAACATCTTACAAACCATTTAATTCCCCCGTTAAATATCCCCCTTTAGTGAGCGCCCAGGGCCATGGACCGAGCTTTGTACCCTGCTTCCCCATTAAGGTGAACGGGCCGGTGCCGATACCCCAGGCCTGGCGGGCGATCGGACTTTCTGTATTTGTAGCACATGTGGCTTTGTGGTCTTTGATTATTGGGTCTGCAGCTTGGGTTGGCAAGCATTTTTACTTTCTTTTTGACCCCTCCAATTTTGCTGTTTTGTGAGTTTAATCTGTATTGAATCTTACACCAAGCACTCACTCTCATGTTGTTTTGGTCTCATTAATTACATGCGTTTCCCTTGCCCTTAGTTGATTACCTTTTATAAGAGCCACAACATAGTATTTATGGGGACCCATTATCATTCACCTTGATGCCTTTATAGGGATTATTTATCTTGCTCTGCCTTTTGGATATAAGGTTATCTTTAGACCATTTCTAATATTTAAATTTTTGTGTTGTTCACTTTACTGGTGTTTTGCTTCTGACTATTTTTGAAATTTTTTTTTGAAAAATCATTTTTTAATATGAATTTAGTAAAAAAAGACATTTTTTATTTTAGCATTTGACTCAGTTTTCTTGTTTATTTAATTAATGTTTTGAGTCGAGCTGTTTGCAAATTATTTTTGGGGAAACCTTTGACCCCTTTATTTTATCTATTTATTTGGAGGATTTTTGTTAACTGCCAGTGACGTGTAGAAAAATTTTTTGGTGGATAGCAGACGATTAACTGCCTGCCAGTTTAAAAGGGGGGGAAAATTTTTGTTTTGTTACTAAGTGTTTTTTTTCCCACACTGTATAGACTGTCGCTCCTCACGTACCGTGTCCGGCTGGTAAGGCTGACTATCGTATGGACTCCAGAAATATATCAGGATTTAAATTCCCAAAACACTGTATATACCCGTCGCTACTGGACGTACACTTTTCTGAGTTAGCTATTCTATGTTAGGCAGCGGGCCTGTGCTTGTGTCTTCCTGTGAAAAATAAACGGAGATTAAAAATTCCCACAACATGTTTAAGCTGTACCTACTAGCGTCCATTTTTTTTTTCGATTTACTGTAATCCTACTGACCTGTGAATTGTGTTTGTTACTCCGCAAATTAAAACGTAATTAAAATTTTTTCCTTCACCATATACACTGTATGCTTCTGATACAGACCAATATATCTGTATTATTTGGCTACTTTACACAAACATGAGGGGAAATATGGAGGAAGGGTCGAGACTGGGGTTGGTGGGCCACTGTCTAATGGTGGTGGGTGCTGATTGTTAGTGGCAAAGCACATAGCACCTAAGGCAGGAGTTGTTGAGCCTGCGTCATCGTCTGGCTCCAGAAGGCCTGGAAGCAGTGGCGTAGCGTGGGAAGTGTGGGGGGGGGGTGGGGCGGTCCGCCCCAGGCGGACGTGCAGCCAGCAGCAATTCCATTACCTCCCAACAGTCCCGATTTCTAACCCCCCCACCCGCTGTCACGGTGGGACAATATGTGTCTGCAGTGAGAGAAGCTACCCACCCCCATGCACCCTTCCTGCCCTCCAGGCTCTCCAACTTCTTACGCCAGATTTACCATTGCTGTGCTGTCCTCTGTAAAGGTGCGAGCAGGACCTGTGTGAGGTCACAGGAGGGGAGGAGTTAGGTGGTCACCTGATCAGGCTCCTCTGTGTGCAGGACTTGCTGTGTGGTCGTCATGGTGCTGGATGATGGTAAGTTTATGTGTGGGATCAGAAGGGGTTTACAGTGTGGATGTAGCAGAAGCCGTGTGTGTACGAGGTGTACGGAGCGGAGCGTGTTTGTACGAGGTTGTCGGGAGCGGAGCCGCGTATGTACGAGGTGTCCGGAGCGGAGCGCGTGTGTACGAGGTGTCCGCCGGAGCCGCGTGTGTCGGGGTGTCCGGAGCAGAGCCGCGTGTGTACGAGGTGTCCGGAGCGGGCCGCATGTGTACGAGGTATCCGGAGCGGAGCGGCCTGTGTACGTGGTGTCAGGAGCGGAAGCGCGTGTGTACGAGGTGTCCGGAGCGGAGCTGGTGTGTACGAGGTGTCCGGAGAGGAGCGCGTGTGTCGAGGTGTCCGGAGCAGAGCCGCGTGTGTACGAGGTGTACGGAGCGGAGCCGTGTGTGTATGGGGCCACAAAGACGGAGCGCGCAGGTCAAGGGTCCTGTTACTAGCGGGAGCATGTGCTTGGGGGCTGCAGGGGGAGGAGGGATGCCTTATGTGCATGGGGTCTGCGTGGGGATAGAGCGAATGCTGTAATCTATGTAGGGCTGGGTCCCTGTCCTGCTGTCCCGTCCGGGAGGTTTACTTTCCTGCATTAGAATGTACATGAGGAAATCCGGGGACCTCCCACACGTTCTGGTTCCACCGGAAGATGACGTGCTGTAAGTCAGCTGAACACCGAATGACCGCTGACCTCATTTCCGGCAGTCAGCTACAGCAGCAGGTACTGTAACCGTTTCGGGAGAGTCTTCAGAACGGCGAGCATCGGCCATGGGATTGTTGGAGTGAGAGCTGGGTTTGTATGGAGCGCTGCATACATATACCCAGCTTCACTGAGCGAGACAGGCAAGATCTGGGGATCTCATCATGGGATCTGTTCAACAGATGATGAGACCCGATGCTGCCTGTCCGTCAGTGAGAGCCTGGTATTGAATGGAGCGCTGCATAGTGATGAGATCCCACATCGGGGAAATGAGGTCAGCGGTGGAACGTGACTGTGGGCACGAGAACGTGTGGGAGGTCCCCGGGGTTTCCGTATGTACAATTTCTAATGCGGAAAGTAAACTCCCGCGGGGACAGCGGGACAGGGACCTGAAATACGGGACTGTCCGCTGAAACCGGGACGATTGGGAGGCATGTGTTTATAATTTATTGTTTATGAAACAGTGTGATCGCAGTGCTAAATGGGTGTGTTCAGGGCTATGGTATATGGGTTTGTGACCAGTGAAATGGTTGTGGCTAGGGCGTGGCCTAAAATTTGCCGCCCTGGGGCCACAAACAGTTGCTACGCCACTGCCTGGAAGGCTCCCTTTTCTTGGAGTGGTAAACAGCTTTAAAAGCGCTAACATCAGGAACAGGTTTTGGCTTATATTGCCAATCAGACTCCAGCTCTATCTACTCCTCTTCTGATATTTCAAAGCTGCACCACTGAGTGTCAGTGCAGCCTTCTGGTCCGGACCAACACTTTCCTTGTGTCCTTCACAGCCCCTACAAGTGAAGGATGCGTCAGGCCCACACTTCAGATTACTCATGGAGCTGTTTTCAATACCATGCCTGGGTTATTAAGTTAAATCCTCCATTCCCAGTCCAACATGAATCTGACATTGAGTGCACTGATGCACAGCCACTGCTAGATGATTTTGCTGCCACATTGAAGCACAGCACTAAATTGCCCTTGCAGTTACTGCGTCACAATGTGACCTGATGAAACTCATGTGCCCTTCCCGCATACTGTAACACCTTATATGGTGACACAGAGGAAGGTGCAGATGAAATTGAATAGGAGTGATGGATGACCCAGTTGTTGACCAGTTGGCATCTAGTGGTGGAAGAGGGTGCCATGGCACTAGCTCAGAGAGGGAGAAGGCCCGCAGGTATCGAGTCGCATCTGGGTTTATCTGGCAGGCCTGACCAGTCTAGAAAGGTGTTAAAAAATAAGGAGTTGCAGGAATGGCTGGCAGACGGTCAAATTAGCAGAGCGTGCAAGGTCTGAAAATGTACCCATAGTAGGAAGAGGCGGTGTGGCACTTTTTTTTTAACAAAATCCTACGATGAGGCAAAGGTTGTCTGTAAAAAGTGCCTAAGAACCTTTAGCTGAGGGAAAATCTCAAAAATTTGAAACACAGTTGCATGCTTAGACATTTAGTGAACATGCACATGCAAGCGGGGACGCAGTACAAAACTCAGGTAGCACATGTGCATGGCTCCGACTCAACTAGCCGCAACGCTCATTGCTTCCTCCACTGTAAATCACAAAAATGTATTGCCTAGAATTCCTAGCATTCCAAAACATCAGCAAATCCAAGAAAGAAAAATTAGGAACTCAATCGCCAAAAGTACAAATTTTTATTAAAGTATTTAAAATGATTTCATATAAGAATCCAAAAAATGGGGAACAATAACAGAAAAAAATGGCCAAAGGCAGGTCCAAACAATATGAAGATATTCCAATAGAATTTCTGTGTTTTCCTTTAGAAGCTATGTAAGTTATTGGCATAAAGTGCAGATGGGTTAAGATGCTGCTGGACGTTATTCGACTACATATATCATATAAGCATCTCTCAAACAAAAATTATATATGTGCATTAAACAAAAGAGTCATAATTTTGCCCCCCTTAATGTGCTCATTATAGATTCCAATGGGGTGCCCAGGACTGGGGGTGCCCAGGCTACTGACAGGTTTGGTCTCCCATTGCACTTTTTTTGCTTTTTAAAATGTTTTACATCGCTCTGTGCTTTTGAATGCAATTTTTATATTTTAAAATAGCACTCGCTGCAGATCTTGCATTTGCCATTGGAATCTAAATGTTGACATTAATGGGGGCAAAAATTGATGACTTTTTTTGTTTAATGCCAATATTTTATCTGTTTAGAGATGTCTTCATTGATATATTGCAAACTGATCTCATTCGATGATGCCCATTCCGTTTTGGTTGAAGGCATCGTTCGAGAAATCATGACTAGCGTCCCCGCTTTGACTACCAGTCGCCACTTTTTCTAGAAAAAGCCATCCCTGCCCTCCCCACATGTGAAAGACCGCACTGTCCATGCACGAACAATCAGTCGGGGGAAAGGTGACCTCACAACGTCATGGGCCAGTAGGCAGGCCGGGCCGCTATGTGTCCATAACTGTGCATGGGTTAAGTGATGGAGCAGGGCCACTGGACATCGGTGGTGGGGACAGTGCTGCCAAACCCCGTTTAGGCAACAGTTGGGCTGTAGCGTTCGCCCTCCTCCTCCAAAGCGAAAGCCGCCAAGAGCGGAGCACTAGCATCCATTCGCAACTGCCGTGTTGCAACGAGGGTCCCAATCGAACAGCTATTGGTAAGTTTCAGCAGGGTTTTAAAAAAATGAGTGTTTGGGCGACAAGAGACAACCCTGTTTTACTGTCCCAATTTTTGCACGAGAAAACATAGACATGGTGGGCATATACATCTTGAGCCGGCAGGTAGCATTAAACGCCGTAATTTTGGGGGCGGCCATATCCTGGCAAAACCGACACTTACCTTGCCTGGCTCACCCTGAACCTGGTGGTTGCAGTGTTTTAAATAATTATCCGGATTAACAGCCGCTCCAGAAAGTGCAAGACTGTGCTCGCCATCCGCGTCGCCCGTAGACTCCTGCATGCGAAGCTGCGCAACCTAAAACTCCCAAGCCGCCTAATCAAATTATGCCACAAGGTGGAACTCACCTGCCATGGTTCAGAAGCTGTGCGGACAGAGGCAGGCTGAAAATGTTTTAGGGAGGATACCGGGCAGGTAGTTTGAGGGCAGACTGGTTGTCGGGTGTCAGTGGTCAAAGCTGAAAGACCTCTGTAAAGTCCTCAGTGTTTTGGGAATGCACATGGCTGGTAAGCCAGACAACGCCATCATAAGTGAGCATCCGACTTATGGTTGCCATGCAAACTTTGCGCACATTAAGGATCGGCGGTGCAGTGGTGAGCGACGAGAAAGAGGGAATCTTGATACATTCACCCTTTTGTCGGGAACTGTCCTGGCGAGAAAGAGGCAGAAGAGGAAGAGGAGGGGGGGATATTTGTAGGGGAGGAGGATGTTTGAGGGCCAAGACAAATGATGGCTTGCCAAATTCAGGTCGGTTTGGGTGACGGAGAGATGTTGATTTGGCAAAAAACCCTACACCCACCGCTGGCAGTGCCTTGCTGATCGTAAAAAGGGACCCCCATTTCAAAATAATGAAGGATGACGAATGGTTGGCCAGCATCCCGATCCACGCTATAAAGGCAAATTACAGAACATATGCCACAGGAAACATCAACTAATATTGGCCAACAAACAAGCAACTCTGGTAAACCGTTTGTTAGAGGCTTCCCATCTAACACGCGTTGCGGTTTACCCGACCGTCCTGGGCCTAGGGAGATGTTTGTGGTCCACACAGGAAGTGGGTTGGAAGGGGGTTTCAGACAGTTGTGGACTATTATCACGGACCCTCACATGCCGGGAATCAGCAATCTATGCAACACAGGGACAGCAGGTAACTATGGTTACAAATTACTTTCCCCTTCGATGTTCTCCCTCACCCGTCATTCCCTTTGACTACTGGCCTGTAAACTGGACCCTGGCCTTTTTGGCACAAATGTTAACAGGAGCTCGTTTCCCTGCTGGTAGTGGCTATCAGAAAAGTCTAGTGCTGGGATCAAACTGACAGAAAGAAGGCCCGGTTTGACAGAAATGTTGATGATTAACCTTTATTAAAATGAACCTGCATGGTTTAAAGGATTTTGTCCCCCTTCCCCTCCTGACACATAGGTTGTTTAGCAAAATGTTCGTTTGTCCTGTCTTCCTCTACTTCTCCATTCCTCCATTTTCGTTGCAGAACCCCAACCTAACCCAACCTATGTAACTTTTTGCCACTTCTTTTGGGCTGCCCCCCCACGGGCCAGGGCACATCCCGGGCCCCCGGGTCTGCCGGGCCCTGGAGGTGGGGGGTCCCACTTGGGGCAACTGCATGGCACAGGGCCCTCTTGTCAAAAAAGTGGCCTGACGGTGGGGGGCCCAATTGCCGCCGCAAGGGCTACTATGGGGCCCGTGCCAGTGCAGGCGCCCTGACGGGCACCCCTGCTTTTCTTATGGCCGCACTCCAATAGTTTCCTCTTCCTCTCCACGTGTGGAGTATTGGCAGTGAAATATTCACAGGGGGGCAGGAACTACCAATTTTGTTTAACCATTCATGGGTTAAGATTGAATAACCTGTCCTAATGGCCTTTAACTTTCGATGTCAATGGCATTGGCTCCATTTCAATGGACGTGACTCACAATTGGATCAGTGGCGGTTTTGATATCTTCACACTTTTCCATCAAGAATCTGTATTGTTGGACATTTTAAAGTTCCTCTCCTGCCAATCCAATAGGAAGCAGGCCTGTGGCTTTTGTCTTTTGCACTCCAAAGGCCAGGTGGTCATAAGGCGTGAGGACCTGTCTAGATCTCTCCTTGCTCACAATTTGTGAGAAATTAACGTCGTTGGGATGACGTAAGCGAACAGCAACATTTTTTCACAAAGAACCGTTTGGCGTTCAAAACTAATTATTTAGTGTCGCACCCTGTTAATTTTACCTGGGGTTTTGGTCATTTTTTTAATTGCCAATATTCGGCAATCCTCTACTTTCATGTTGTATTGTATCCATTTCTTTCTGTGGGGGGGTTCGGACGGCTTTGAGCAGAAATTTATCTGAAGACTTAAAATGAGCCC
>JARQOD010007039.1:0-40471 GCA_033576555.1 Oophaga sylvatica | reverse complement strand
TAATTACGTTCAGTTGGAGAAAATTTTCGAGAGAAAAAGGCACAAGGGTTACTTTTAGAGGTCTCTGGATCTCTTTGGGACAAAACGGCACCTGCCCCAATTTCAGAGGCATCAACCTCCACCTGAAATGGCAGAGAAACATCAGGCTGCCGTAGAACAGGAGCAGAAGTGAATCTCTGCTTAAGTTCCTGAAACGCAGAGTCTGCCTCAGGAAGCCAATTCACCACATCAGAACCCTTTTTGGTCAAATCAGTCAATGGTCTAACAATAACAGAGAAATTACCAATAAATTTACGATAAAAATTGGCAAAACCCAAGAATCTCTGAAGAGCCTTTAATAAAGTAGGTTGGACCCAGATGGCCTGAACCTTGACCGGGTCCATTTCAATAACAGATGGGGACAAAATGAATCCCAGAAATGAGATCCTCTGTACGCCAAAAATACACTTTGATCCCTTCACATACAGAGCATTCTCTCTCAAAATCTGGAACACAGTCTGAACATGTTTCACATGAGAGTCCCAGTCATTGGAAAAAATCAAGATATCATCCAAATAAACAATCAGAAATTTTTCCACAAAATCCCTGAAAATGTCATTCATGAAGGACTGGAAGACGGAAGGAGCATTAGTGAGCCCAAAGGGCATCACAAGGTACTCAAAATGCCCCTCTGGGGTATTAAATGCCGTCTTCCATTCATCCCCGTGCTTAATGCGAATAAGGTTATACGCCCCCCTGAGGTCAAGCTTGGTAAACCAAGTAGCACTTTTCACCCTGGAAAACAGGTCAGAAATCAAGGGTAACGGATATTGATATTTCACAGTGATATTGTTCAAGAGACGATAATCAATACACGGCCTTAATGAACCATCCTTTTTGGCCACAAAGAAAAAACAGGCACCCAAGGGTGAAGAGAATGGTCTGATATGACCCTTCTCCAATGACTCCTTGATATAAGACCGCATAGCGTCATGTTCAGGTACAGACAAGTTAAAAAGGCGACCTTTAGGGAATTTACTACCAGGCACTAATTCAATAGCGCAGTCATAGCTCCTATGGGGGGGCAAGGATGCAGATTTACTTTCGCTAAACACATCAGAAAAATCAGTCAAAAAGTCAGGAACATCCTGAGCCTGGGAGAGGCAGGAAAAACAGGAGTGTTGGCATTAACACATTGGCAGCCCCAACTGGTTACAGACACAGATTTCCAATCCAAAACAGGATTATGAGACTGTAACCAAGGGAAACCTAGTACAATAATGTCATGCAGATTATACAGCACCAAAAATTTGCAACTCTCCTGATGATCAGGTTCAACCCTCATTATCACCTGAGTAGAGAACTGGGGTTTATTCTCAGCCAATCAATCCCCAGTAGGGGAATAGACTTCCATAGGGGTATCAAGGGAAACCCACAACGTTTAGCAAAATCAAAATCCATCAGGTTAATAGCTGCTCCCGAATCAACAAAAGCCTGAGCAGAAAATGTGGACAGGGAGCAAATCAGGGTAACAGTCAACAGAAATTTAGTCTGAACACTACCCAAGACAACTGAGCGTGCAAAATGTCTTCCCCGCTTACGGCAGACTGAAATAGCTGAGAGGCATCACCACAGTAGAAACATAACCCATTGCACTTTCGAAACTCATGACGCTGTGCCCCAGAAGCCACTCTATCACACTGCATGGGTTCAGAAGCTGGTTCACAAGGCAACACTATTCCACGCATACCTCTACGCTCACGCAAACGTCTGTCAATTTGAATCGTTAATGACATAGAATCATTGAGACCAGAGGGAGCAGGGAAACCCACCATAACATCTTTTACATTCTCTGACAGACCCTTCTGAAAAAGGGCTGCCAAAGCATCATCATTCCATTTGGTCAGGACTGCCCACTTTCGGAATTTCTGACAGTATAACTCAGCGTCCTCAAGCCCCTGATTTAATGCCTACAAGGTTTTTTCAGCTTGATCAGTGACATTAGGTTCATCGTACAATAACCCCAGAGCCAGAAAAAATGCATCAACATTACTCAAAACAGGGTCCCCAGGTGTCAGTGAAAAAGCCCAATCCTGAGGATCGCCACGCAGGAGAGAGATGACAATTTGAACCTGCTGTGCTGCGTTCCCTGAGGACTTAGGTTTTAAGGCAAAAAACAACTTACAGTTATTTTTGAAATTCAGAAATTTAGCTCAATCCCCTAAAAACAAATCTGGCATGGGGATCCTAGGTTCCACAACCGGCAACCCTGCAAGATAGGTAGCAATACTACGAACTTCAGTGGCAAGTTGATCCACACGGCCAGACAACTGTGCAAACTAAATTGAGAGGAAAAAAAAAATCATCAGCACCCAGAGAAAAAGAGGGAAAAAAAAATGCAACAAACAGAAAAAAAAAAAAAAAATCTCTGACAACTCTTTTTTTTTTTCTACACTATTTTTCCCTTCTGTGAGTACCATATAATTTTCAGTTTGGCCGGTGATACTGTTATGATTTGGTAGCTGAGGAGAGCAGGCAAAAACGGCAATACACCGGAGAGGTTGGAATCTACTGGATTGCAGTACCCTGACTAACCACCACAACTAAAGGCAGCCGTGGAGCGTACCTACGTTAGTCCTAGACGCCTCATCACAGCCTGAGAGGTTAACTACACCTAAAGATAGAAAGAGGAAAGCTATCTGCCCCGGAGCAGATCCCCAAAGAACATAGGAAGCCCCCAAACATGTAATGGCGGTTAGACAAGAGGAAATACAGACACAGACAGAAAATAGTATGAGCAAACGTTGGGGCCCAATCTTCCTAGAAAGAAAAGGATAGGAAGGACACTTACTGCAATCCAAAAAACCCTAAAAAAAATACCAACTCTACTAATTGCAAAAACACCTGAGATCACACGACCTCTACCACCTAAATTAGTTCTCTGGTGTAACAAAACTAAGCCGCAGCCACTGAAAAAACTGGAAAAGGCAAATGAACAAATAACAGTGGCTCAGATAAACTGAGAGGAGCACAAGCCCCCGGAGGGGACCTGGCTGACCTCCACAGAAGTGCAGGGAAAAATGCAAAAAGCAAGCACAAAAATAAAAGCAGAAATTATCTTATCTGTTAGCAGAAGATGCAGGCAAGACTCAGCAAGCTTCCAAGTGAACCAGGAACCAAAGTTGAGACAAGAACAATTGATCACCGGCAACCATGATGGGAGGGAACCTCCCTTATATAAGACCAGTCTGTAACTCCTGATTGCCAATCTTCATAATCTTCATTGAATGGTTCAGTACTGTTTGTAACCATCAGAGGGAGCATCTGCTCAGAATTCATTTCTAACACATTCACAACACTTTCCCTTAAACAGACAAAACCTTAGGCTACTTTCACACATCAGTTTTTTTGCATCAGGCGTGATCCATTTTTTTTTTTTAAAAAACCTGATCCATTTTGTTCTGATGTCGGATCCGTTTTTTTCTCATTGACTTATACTAGCGCCGGATCGCGCCGCATGGCCTCCCGTTTCATCCGTTTTTTTCCGGATCCTCCAAAAAATTTGATTCCAGCGCAAAAGACTGATCCGGTCACCGCATTCCGTTTTTCCACTCTGCGAATGCCTGCAATCTCTCCCTCTCCTCGTTCCAGGCATGCTCAGACTGCACTTCTCGGGTTTAAAAGTTCAGGATGGATCCGTCTAAAAACCTGATCCGTCACATCAGTTTTTCACAATCTGCATTGGATCCGTCTTTTTAAAACTTTGGCGGCTTGTGCCTGATTGAAAAAAACGGATGTGTGAAAGTAGCCTAAGACAGAAACAAAATGAACAAATACCCTGCTGTAAGCAATTAAATAAAAGCAATATTGCATATAAATAACATAGGGTACTTAGTAAACACCGTTTTTAATTAAAAAAAGCATAAAAGCCATCCCACCAACGTCAAGGTATACCCAAATTCGGGATGGTCCTAACCTCTATTATTAAAACCTTATCATGCCTCATGACGACGTCCTGTGTGAATAAGGGCTGAGCACCCAATGTTAATCATATGCATTATTGCTTTTACTTATTTATTTACAGCAGGGTATTGGGTTTCTGTCTTAGGTTTTATATGCTCAGAAGGAGTGTTGGTTGGTGCTTCTTTTTGAATTTTCTGTAGCTGAGTATAGGTAGGGGTCACCTTATGAGTCCACTGCATACACCTTCTTCTGACCTGCACCATACATTTACGGCAGATATTGTGAAGAGGTTAAACCCTCCATAAAAACCTTTGAGGTTAAAAATTGGATTACCAGATGTTAGGGGTCAAGTTCCCGCTTCTGCACAAAGGGGAATCTCGAGCCATCCCGGCTGTGGTCTCCCATCCGTCTCCAGCCACAGTGGACTCTGCTCAGTTTAGTCGTCGGACCCAGCATCTCGCCCAGTCTAACAGTGTGCAGAGGATTACTGCTGCCTCTCCAGGCTCTGCTATTGTGGCCAGTACTGGTTAGCGGCGAGCAGACGTCTTTAGGACAAAGTCCTTGTTTTCCCCTTCTGAGCATGCCCAGGGTGAGATCTCTCATTGGAGATCAGGGGTCACATGCTCAGGTACTGCAGCAGCTCCTATTGGTCCGCCAGGAAGGTCCTGTGACTACTGGTGTTCTGGAACAGTTTCATTGGTCCTTGTTTCTGGCAGGTCCTGTAGCTGTTACTATAAAAGGGTGGCATGGCTTGGCCGCCATGCGCTAGTATCAATTGCATTATGTGCTTTGCGCCAGTGTGATCATGCACGCATGTGGTTAGGGCTCGGCTGAAATAAGCCCTAGAATACCGGCACCTCCGGTGAGGAGATTTGAGTGGAAGTGGTTAGGGCTTGGCTGAAATAAGCCCCTAGAATACCGGCTTCTCCTGTGAGGAGATTGCTTGAATGCGTTGCTGTCTGCATGATCACGGACTGCTATCCCCACAGCAGTTATCTGTGTATCCCTGTGGTGTTAACAGGACACAGTCTTATTCTCAGCAGCTCTGTGACGCAACAGGGTTCGCTTTATAACGCTGGTTCAGCACCCTAGTGGTTTACTTTGCGGCTCACTGAAGCTAAGTGAGTTCGCACCTATTGCCATATAGCGCTGTGGCATTCCCGTTAGCGGCTCTGGGGATTAAAAGAGTTCGCTCTTACTGCCACAGCGCGTTACGGCGTCTATTTTAGCGACTCTGCAGGATAACAGAGTGCTCTACTTTTGCCATCTTACTAGCAGCGGGCTTCGCCTGCACGGTGGACCCCGGGCTGCGAACGCACCTCTCTACTATATCTATTAGGTGCGTTCCGCAGACCCTAACATAATACTAGCGCCAGGGTCTGACTAGAAAAATGGCGGATGACCAGCGTCTACTGCGGGACATCCAGCAGCTGGAGGGTAGGTTGGCGGCTCTTGAGCGCACAACCTCAGCTGTGGATGTTACCGCAGTCGCTGTTCAGGCTGCTAGCTTGGCTGCAGCCAGTGTGTCCACTGCCACCTCTGCCCTCACAATATCCTACCTCCCACTTCCAGACAAGTTTGCTGGTGACAGCAAGCAATGTCGGGGATTCGTGAGTCAGTGCTCTATACAACTCGAGCTTCTGGCTGCACGTTTCCCCACGGATCGGGCACAAGTGGGCTTTGTAATATCTCTTCTGTCGGGCAGAGCGTTGGAGTGGGCCACTCCGCTGTGGGAGCGTGACGACTGTGTGGTGTGGAGTGCTCCTCGTTTTCTGGAGGCTCTAATAAAGGTCTTTCTAGGACCTCAGGTTACCTACGATGCGGCGCTCCAACTTCTGGCAAGTTCACAGGGTTCGTCCTTGGTCCGCTGTTTTGCTGTCCAATTTCGGACTCTGTCATCGGAGTTGGACTGGCCGGATAAAGTCCTCATTCATGTGTTTTGGAGAGGACTAGCGGGCCATGTGAAAGATGCCTTGGCTACCAAGGAGATTCCCGCCACACTTGAGAAGCTTATCGCCATATCTACCTGCATCGACCTCCGTTTTCACGAGCGGAGGTTGGAGCGGTCCCAGTGTAGGCAGAGGTTTCGGCTGGCTCCCACCTTCGCCAGACCTCTAGAATCTTCCAGCCAGGCGCCCGACTCCCATGAGGCCATGGAGGTTTCTCGAGCAGGACCTAAGTCCTGGGCCGCTCGAGTACCCGTGGTCTGTAACATCTGTCAGCAGTTAGGACATTATGCCAACAAATGTCTACAGCGGTCGGGAAAACGGTCGCGTCTAGTGACCTTGGGAGGATGTTCACTTGTTGATACTGCGGCATTTTCCACCGAGTTGTCCTTTAAGGGGACAATTGCTGTAGGTCCATCCACGCTCACCGCCGAGCTCTGTGTGGATTCTGGAGCCGAGGGGAATTTCATGTCCTCTGCATTTGCTCTCTGCCACACTATACCTCTGGTGATGCTCACCAAACCGGTGACTGTGCGAGTAGTGAATGGATCAACTCTGCCCTCACAAATCACCCACCAGACTATCGCTCTCACTTTATCTATGTCCCCTTCCCATCAGGAGAGTATTTATTTTCTTTTGAATGAAAAGCTGGGCACACTCGTATGGGTGAGCAAAAAAGGTAATAATTTAATGCACGTACAGTAGTCACAAAATCAGACGTTTCGGTCTATCTCGACCTTCATCAGTGAACTACAAAGACAGAGTAAAACTAATAGTGATGCATGAAATAAGGTATATACAGTAGGAAGTAATAATGGCGGTCATATATAATAAGCAGTATAACTTTAGGATAACCACAACATCATGCCTCAGCAAAAATAACAAAGAAGAGAATCTTTTATGATATAAAGAAATTCAGGACATATGTGGACATACCTAGGTGAAGGTGACAGGCATCTTAGGTCTTATAATGGTTAGAAACTGATTGTTTGTAATCTGGGAAGCATAAATGTAGTGCTCTCATAATCAGCAAAAGGTTTGTGCACAGTGCTAAAGAGATATAATTACCAGATAAAACATACCACAAATATAAGATGGTGAAAGCGTGGTTATGCTGTGGTGTATAATTGAAAGTAGAGGATTAGTGTAAAGTATACACCCCCAAACCATCACGTTTTAAAAGAAATGTAACGTACCAGAGTGCAGATCACTTGTTGTAAAATAATAGTAAGGCAGTTTTGTGCTGTGAAGACAATATAGTGGCCTAATCATCACTGTGAATGAAGACACCTTCAGAGCAACTAATTGGTGCGGACGCAATCGGACTTACCGATACCGGAAGTAAGGAGGCTGTGTGCTGTGCGGCTCCAGACGCGGCATCCACCGCTAGTCAAGAGGGGCCGCTGGTATGCAGCGTGCATCTATATATAGGGAGTATCGTGTGTTAGGGTCAAAGCAGTGCATGGCGATACCGGAAGTGCCGTAAACCGGAAGTGGAGTAAGCGTTCCACGAGAGTGGGCGTGGTGCGTTCCACAGGTGGGAGTGTCGCTGATTTGCGTTCCATAAGGATATGCTTGCGTATCACAGGCGACATATTGATCAGAGGGTGAAGATAATGCTCAGTGATGAAAACAAAACTGTGTGAGATAGTCAATGAGGATGATTCTGTAAGGTAAAGGAATAATATTAGTAATATTTACGAATACAAAATGTGAGTACATTGACAAAGATAAGCAGAATAAATTAAGTAACATTGGTAAAATATAGCACTGTCACCTTCATGATTCACAGAAAAGCACAAAGATCATAATCTTTATTGAGTCCCTTGGGATGCAAAGTGTCTAATTCATGTATCCAATAAGCCTCTCTACGCTTAAGTAAAGTAATACGGTCACCTCCTCGTCGTGGCACCTTACAGAATCATCCTCATTGACTATCTCACACAGTTTTGTTTTCATCACTGAGCATTATCTTCACCCTCTGATCAATATGTCGCCTGTGACACGCAAGCATATCCTTATGGAACGCAAATCAGCGACACTCCCACCTGTGGAACGCACCACGCCCACTCTCGTGGAACGCTTACTCCACTTCCGGTTTACGGCACTTCCGGTATCGCCATGCACTGCTTTGACCCTAACACACGATACTCCCTATATATAGATGCACGCTGCATACCAGCGGCCCCTCTTGACTAACGGTGAATGCCGCGTCTGGAGCCGCACAGCACACAGCCTCCTTACTTCCGGTATCGGTAAGTCCGATTGCGTCCGCACCAATTAGTTGCTCTGAAGGTGTCTTCATTCACAGTGATGATTAGGCCACTATATTGTCTTCACAGCACAAAACTGCCTTACTATTATTTTACAACAAGTGACCTGCACTCTGGTACGTTACATTTCTTTTAAAACGTGATGGTTTGGGGGTGTATACTTTACACTAATCCTCTACTTTCAATTATACACCACAGCATAACCACGCTTTCACCATCTTATATTTGTGGTATGTTTTATCTGGTAATTATATCTCTTTAGCACTGTGCACAAACCTTTTGCTGATTATGAGAGCACTACATTTATGCTTCCCAGATTACAAACAATCAGTTTCTAACCATTATAAGACCTAAGATGCCTGTCACCTTCACCTAGGTATGTCCACATATGTCCTGAATTTCTTTATATCATAAAAGATTCTCTTCTTTGTTATTTTTGCTGAGGCATGATGTTGTGGTTATCCTAAAGTTATACTGCTTATTATATATGACCGCCATTATTACTTCCTACTGTATATACCTTATTTCATGCATCACTATTAGTTTTACTCTGTCTTTGTAGTTCACTGATGAAGGTCGAGATAGACCGAAACGTCTGATTTTGTGACTACTGTACGTGCATTAAACTATTACCTTTTTTGCTCACCCATACGAGTGTGCCCAGCTTTTCATTCAAATTATTACGGCCTGGGAACCTACTGGTGCACCTCCATTACAGGGCTGTGCTGGTGTTTATTAATCTATTTCTTTTCTTGTCCTGCCCGAGGGAATAGACGAGGTGTTGCTGGGAGTACCTTGGCTCCGTTACCACTTTCCCCATATTGAGTGGTCCTCTGGGAGGATACTGGGTCGGGGTGATTCATGTAGACGCAGGTGTGTCAGGGAGTGCATTCAGGTCACCACCACAGAGATACCCGTAGATCTCACTTCTCTTCCTCAGTGTTATTGGTCTTATGCAGACGTTTTCTCCAAGAAGGCGGCGGAGACTCTTCCACCTCATCGCCCCTACGACTGTCCTATTGATCTCTTGCCTGGAGCAGAACCTCCTCGAGGGAGAGTATACCCCCTCTCGCTCCCTGATACGGAGGCCATGTCCCAGTATATTCAGGAGAATCTGGCAAGAGGGTTCATTAGGAAGTCGGTGTCACCGAATTACGTCCATGTATTGACTACAGGGGTCTTAACGCCATCACCGTCAAGAATAAGTACCCGTTGCCCCTAATCTCTGAGCTCTTTGATAGGCTCCGAGGAGCAACAGTATTTACCAAGCTTGATCAACGTGGTGCCTATAACCTAATTCACATCCGTGAGGGGGACGAGTGGAAGACAGCTTTTAATACAAGGGATGGGCATTATGAATACCTGGTGATGCCCTTCGGGCTCTGTAATGCTCCCGCTGTTTTCCAAGACTTTGTCAATGATATCTTCCGGGATATGCTCTCCACCTCTGTAGTAGTCTATCTGGATGATATTCTCATCTTTTCACCAGATATAGACTCTCACCGGAGGGATGTCAACAAAGTCTTCAACCTCTTACGGGCAAACTCCCTCTATGCCAAGCTGGAGAAATGTATGTTTGAGCAGGAGTCCTCACCTTTCCTGGGCTATATCATCTCTGCCCAGGGATTGGCTATGGATCCTGCCAAACTACAGGCTGTAATGGACTGGCAAGAACCCCATTCTCTTAAAGCGGTGCAGCGCTTTATGGGGTTCATTAATTATTATCGCCAGTTCATTCCTCATTTCTCGACTTTGGTAGCTCCCTTGGTAGCCCTCACCAAGAAGGGAGTAAATCCCAAGTTGTGGTCTGAGGAGGTCTCCAATGCGTTCTCTTCCATCAAGTCGCATTTTGCCAGTGCTCCCATATTACATTGCCCTGATGTTGATAAGTCATTTATTTTAGAGGTGGACGCCTCTTCTGTTGGTGCTGGAGCAGTCCTTTATCAAAAGGATGCTCAAGGTCGGATGCATCCCTGCTTCTTCTTTTCTAAGACCTTTACACCAGCAGAGAGGAATTATTCCATCGGGGACAGGGAGTTGCTGGCTATGAAGTTGGCCTTCTCTGAGTGGAGACATCTTCTGGAGGGGGCTCGTTTTCCCTTTCAAGTCTTCACCGACCACAAAAACTTGGTATATTTGCAAACGGCTCAGTGGTTAAATTCTCGCCAGGTCAGATGGTTCCTATTCTTCTCTCGGTTCCACTTTACCCTCCATTTTCTCTCCGGTAAGAAGAATGTTCGGGCTGACGCTCTCTCTCGCTCCTTAGTGTCATCAGAGGAGGAGGATGAGGAGCCTCGGCTTATTGTCCCCGAAGAGAGCCTGAGAACTGTAGCCCCGGTTTCGCTAGAGTCTGTGCCTCCGGGCAAGACTTTTGCACCCACTATTTTGTGACTGGAGGTACTCTCTTGGGCACACTCGTCCAGGGTGGGCGGACACTTTGGGGCAAAGAGGACAACTGAGTTATTGGCGAGGACTTACTGGTGGCCACATATGGTCCGTGACGTCAGGGAGTATGTTCAGGCGTGTGTCTCCTGCGCCAGGAACAAGTCCCCTCGACAACGGCCAGCTGGGTTACTTTTTCCTTTGCCGGTGGCAGACAGGCCCTGGGAGATGGTCGGGATGGACTTTGTGGTGGGCTTACCCAAGTCTCAGGGTTGCACTATCATTTGGGTGATCACCGACCACTTCTCCAAAATGGTGCACTTAGTGCCGCTACCACGGTTACCTTCTGCACGGGCCATGGCAGCATTATTTTTTAGACACATCTTCCGTCTACACGGTATGCCAGACAAGATCGTCAGCGATCGAGGTCCCCAATTTGCGTCTCGGTTCTGGAGAGAGTTGTGTCATCTACTCTGCATTGAGTTGAACCTCTCCTCTGCATATCATCCCGAGACGAATGGGTTGGTAGAGAGGGCCAACCAGACCTTGGTCACCTACTTGCTACATTTTGTCTCTGCCAGGCAGGATGACTGGGCACCCTTGCTCCCGTGGGCGGAGTTCCCGCTAAACAATGCTGTGGCTGACTCCACCGGACAGACCCCATTCCTCTTAAATTACGGCCAGCATCCGTGGGTACCGGTGCCCATGCCTGTGGCTTCCGCCGACTCCAGGGTGGCAGACTGGGCTGTGGAGGCACGGGACATATGGGACCGCACCCAGGATGCTATTCAGGCTTCCAAGGAAAGGATGAGGTCTTCTGCTGATGCCCATCGGCGTCCCGCTCCAACATTTGCTCCTGGCGACCTAGTGTGGCTCTCCGCCAGAAACATCAGGCTACGGGTGGAATCCACTAAGTTGGCACCCCGTTATTTGGGTCCCTTCAAGGTTCTCGAGCAGGTGAACCCTGTGGTTTACCGTTTGGCCCTTCCGCCTCGCCTTGGTATCTCAGACACCTTCCATGTGTCCCTCCTAAAACCCGTGGTCATCTCCCGGTTGCCTGAGTCATCTGCCAGGACGTCGGGTTCGTCTTCGGACGACTACGAGGTGAACGCCATTGTAGGGTGCAAGGTGGTACGGGGCAAAAAAATTTTTGGGGTGGATTGGAGGGGTTATGGGCCTGAGGATAGGTCCTGGGAGCCTGCCGAACATGTTAATGCTCCGCAGCTCATCGCTGCCTTTGAGAGTAGCGAGGCCCAGAGAAGGGGGGGCCCTAGGAGGGGGGGTAATGTTAGGGGTCGAGTTCCCGCTTCTGCACAAGGGGAATCTCGAGCCATCCCGGCTGCGGTCTCCCATCCATCTCCGGCTGCAGTGGACTCAGCTCAGCTTAGATGTCGGTCCCAGCGTATCGCTCAGTCTAACAATGTGCAGAGGATTACTGCTGCCTCTCCAGGCTCTGCTATTGTGGCCAGTACTGGTTAGCAGCGAGCAGACGTCTTTAGGACAAAGTCCTTGTTTTCCCCTTCTGAGCATGACCAGGGTGAGATCTCTCATTGGAGATCAGGGGTCACATGCTCAGGTACTGCAGCAGCTCCTATTGGTCCGCCAGGAAGATCCTGTGACTACTGGTGTTCTGGAACAGTTTCATTGGTCCTTGTTTCTGGCAGGTACTGTAGCTGTTACTATAAAAGGGTGGCATGGCTGAGCCGCCATGCGCAAGTATCAATTGCATTATGTGCTTTGTGCCAGTGTGATCATGCACGCATGTGGCTAGGGCTCGGCTGAAATAAGCCCTAGAATACCGGGACCTCCGGTGAGGAGATTTGAGTGCAAGTGGTTAGGGCTTGGCTGAAATAAGCCCCTAGAATACCGGCTTCTCCGGTGAGGAGATTGCTTAAATGCGTTGCTGTCTGCATGATCACAGACTGCTATCTGCACAGCAGTTATCTGTGTATTCCTGTGGTGTTAACAGGACACAGTCTTTTTCTCAGTGGCTCTGTGACGCAACAGGGTTCGCTTTATAACGCTGGTTCAGTGCCCTAGCGTTTTACTTTGCGGTTCACTGAAGCTAAGTGAGTTCGCACCTATCGCCATATAGCGCTGTGGCATTCCCGTTAGCGGCTCTGGGGATTAACAGAGTTCGCACTTACTGCCACAGCGCGCTACGGCGTCAATTTTAGCGACTCTGCGGGATAACAGAGTTCGCTACTTTCGCCATCTTACTAGCAGCGGGCTTCGCCTGCACGGTGGACCCTGGGCTGCGAACGCACCTCTCTACTATATCTATTAGGTGCGTTCCGCAGACCCTAACACCAGAAATTTCCTGTTTTGATGTTTTTGTTTAACCCCTTAACGACCGCCGATACGCCTTTTAACGGCGGTCATTAAGGGTACTTAAACCACAGCGCCGTTAATTAACGGCGCTGTGGAAAAAGCCTATAGCGCCCCCCAGAGTCGGATTTTCTCTGGGGTCTCGCTACCAGGGGTAGCCGAGACCCCAGAGAACATGATTCGGGTCGGTTTTTACCGACACCGCTTTTGCGATCGCCGTTATTAACCCTATAACGGCGATCGCAAAAAAAAGCTATTTTCCCTTTAATTTCTCTCTCCTCTGATGTGATCGCACATCAGAGGGGAGAGAAATGGGTCCCCGGGACCCCCGATCAGCCCCCGGTGCCTCCCGGTGTCCCCCCAGGCCTCCTGTGGCTACAGCAGCTCCCGGTGTCCTTTTCAGGTAAAAAAAATGGCGGGCGCATGCGCAGTGCGCAGTGCGCCTGCCGAGCCGGATTTTCTCCGGGGTCTCGACTACCAGAGGTAGCCGAGACCCGAGAGAACATAAACATGGTCCCCCACAGTCCCCCCGCTTTTAAGATCGCCGGTATTAACCCTATACCGGCGATCGCAAAAGAAAAAAAAAAAGACGTGATCCCTGCCTGCAATTTCTCTCCTGTTGTGAATGGGCTTGAGATGAGTTCTGAGCAGAGGCTCCCTCTGGTGGTTACAAGCGGTACTGGTCTGTTCAGTGAAGATTGTGAGGACTTGGAATCAGGTTTTACTGACTGGTCTTATATAAGGGAGTCACCTTCCCATCAGGGTTGCCGGTGATCAATTTTTCTGGTCTGAATCCTTGATTCCAGTTTCCCTTGTAGCCTGCTGTGTCGTGTCTGCATCTCCTTCTAACAGATAAGACATTTTCTTCTTTTTGTTTCTGTGCTTGATTTTTGCATTTTGTCCTGCACTTCTGTGGGGGCCTTCTGGGTCCCCTCAGGGGGCTTTTGCCCTCTCAGTTTAGTTCAGCCACTGATGTTTGTAATTTTGCTTTTTCCAGTTTTTTCAGTGGCTGCTGTTTTGATTTTGTTACACCAGAGAGCTAATTTAGGTGGTAGAGGTCGTGTGATCTCAGGTGTTTTTGAAATTAGTAGAGTTGGTGCTTTCAGGGTTTTTTTGGGATTGCAGTAAGTACCCTTCCTATCCTTTTCTATTTAGTTAGTTTGGGCCCCAACGTTTGCTCATACTATTTTCTGTCTGTGTCAGTATTTCGTCTTGTCTAACCGCCATTACATGTTTGGGGGCTTGCTATTATCTTTGGGGTTCTGCTCCGGGGCAGATATCTTTCCTATTTCTATCTTTAGGTGTAGTTAGTTTCTCAGGCTGTGACGAGGCGTCTAGGACCAACGTAGGAATGCTCCACGGCTTTCTCTAGTTGTGGTGGTTAGTCAGGTGTCATGGGTGTATCGCCACAAGGATCGTCGCGATTACACACTCTGACTTCTCACAGCTGAGTTGCTGTTTCTTTGTGTTTGGTAATGAGGGAGTTAATTTTACCTAGCTCTTTGCTAAGACTAGGTCCAGCCTCGCCCGGCTGCTTTTGATTATGTTCTAATTAGATTCCTTCATATACCTGCCAGTCTGCTTGTTAGATGCCGGTGAAAGCCTTTATGTAGTCTAGCAGACTGGATCGGTTCTGAGAATACTTAAGCTAAGAGCTCCTTAGTTGTTTTTACTCTTATAGCTTATAGTTTATCTCTGAGACCTTAGGTGTTCCTACTGTGTGTGAGTGTTGTATGTAAGACTTTATTTACTTTATTTCTTGTCTTTCTTGTATGTCTTTCTGTTCATTAACCGTTACCTGTTCATTCCCTTTGGTGGTAATCAGGGTTCTTCTTAGGACTAGATTACAGTTGGCAGGGATTGATAGGAGACAGGGTTTACGCTGGTGGCCTGGACCTCTGTACCTTTAACAGTACCTCCAGGTAGAGGGATTAGTTAGGACCCCAGTTTAGGGTCAGCATAGACCTCGGTCACCCTCTAGCCGGAGACAGCGTATAACGGATTCCGTATTGACCCACTGGACTTTCTGTCAGGTAATTCTATGTTATCATATATCTATGCGCATGTTATATTGTATGTTGCCCTTTTGATATAGATTACTGTCATCACATATATATATATCTGCTATACAGCGTGACATTTTCACCGGCCTTACTAAAGATTCTCTCCAGCTGTCATGGATCCAGTAGCCCAGCTGGCCCGGCAGTTGCAGGGGTTGTCCATTGAGTTTGCAGACATTAAGTCCAAGGTTTTGTTCCCCCCGGAGCAAACCAGATCTGAACCTAAGGTTGCTCTCCCGGACAGGTTCACTGGTGGGCGGGACAAATTTTTTACTTTCCGGGAGGCATGTAAATTGTACTTTCGGCTGCGGCCTCGGTCATCTGGGAGTGAAGAGCAGAGGGTGGGAATTGTTATCTCGCTCTTACAAGGGGACCCTCAATCTTGGGCGTTCTCTATTCCTCCAGGCTCCCCAGATCTCCAGTCAGTGGATCGATTTTTTACTGCCCTGGGTCTGGTATATGATGATCCAGATCGAGTTTCCCTTGCTGAAACAAAGTTACGTAAAATACGGCAAGGAAATCGTCCAGCGGAGGAATATTCTTCTGAGTTCCGTAGATGGGCAACAGATACTCAGTGGAATGACCCAACTCTTAGGAGCCAGTTTTGTCAAGGGTTGTCTGACAAATTAAAAGATGTGTTGGCTCAGTATGATTCTCCTCCATCACTGGAGGCTGCTATGGCCCTCGCTATTCGCATGGATAGACGAATTCGGGGAAGACGCGAGGTAACTCCGCCTCCCGTGATGACTCCACCTACTACTAAAGTCCCTTATACTGAGGTTCCCCTGGTCTGTTCTGAGGAACCCATGCAGTTGGGAGGGACATCTTTTTGTAGGAGGGAATCGGCGGTGCACCGCAAGACTAGAAGGTGTTTCTTTTGCGGGAGAGAGGGACATTTTGTTGGGGGGTGTCCATCCCGGGCCTCTTTGAGCAAAGGAGTTAACCTGGGAGTGTGTATTTCGTCCCCAAATCCCTCTCAGTTTCTCGTGCCTGCGGAGGTGGTGATTGGTACTAGAACTGAGAGGATTTCTGTTTTTCTTGATAGTGGGTCCGGGGCTAATCTGGTGGACGCTCGGTTTGCCCAGGTGCATGGTATGCAACTGAGTGTATTGGCCAAACCAGTCCCTATAGTCTCTATTGATTCTAGACCTCTCGGTCAAGGTAGCTTGGTACAAGCTGTTCATAACATAGATCTTCGAGTAGGGGCAAGACATAAAGAGCAATTGTCTTGTTATGTGTTGGAGGGTCTACCTACTCCTATTGTGTTGGGACTTCCTTGGTTGGCTAAACATAACCCAGTGATTGATTGGCAATCCGGAAAGATAAGCCAGTGGGGTGAATTTTGCAGGAATAACTGCATGAGCACGGTCATCGGTGCGGTTGTGCCTAGGACTTTGTCTCCTTTTCTGGAGGACTTTGGGGAGATGTTCTCAGAGGAGGGGTGTAAAGAGTTACCTCCTCATCGCGCATATGACTGCTCAATAAAGTTGCTTCCTGATGCCTTATCTTGTACTTTCCCAGGGGCCGGGAAGACGGATGATCCGGTTCCTATTCCTCAGGAGGGAGTTGTAGTGTCAGCTGTATGCTCTGAGCTTGAGGGGGAGGTATTGGGGGCTCAGGGGGACGCCCCGGTGGGACTTCCATTGAGACTGATAGTTCCAGATCGGTTAAGACTGAAGGTTACGGGGAACCGTTACAAACGGATGGCTGATAGGGGGAGAGTTTCTGGTCTAGATCTGAAGGTGAACGATCTAGTTTGGTTGTCTACCAGGAATATAAAACTTAAAGTTTCCTCCTGGAGGTTGGGTCCCAGATTCATCGGGCCGTACAGGATCAGTTCCATAATTAATCCTGTGGCATTTCGTCTGGACCTCCCTCCTACGTTTAAAATTCATAATGTGTTTCACAAGTCATTACTTAAAAAGTATGTGGCACCAGTCATACCGTCACCTCTACCTCCGCCTTCAGTGGTGGTCAATGATAACGTGGAATTTCATGGGTCGAAAATCATTGACTCACGTCTCAGTCGCCGATCCCTTCAGTACTTGGTTCATGGTTCATTGGAGGGGGTATGGTCCTGTGGAGAGGACGTGGGTCCCTGCGTCTGATGTTAACGCAGATCGATTGGTTCGGACCTTTCACACAACTCACCCGGGCAGACCTGGCCCTGAGGGTCCGGAGTCCCCTCGTAGAGGGGGGGGTACTGTCATGGGTGTATCGCCACAAGGATCGTCGCGATTACACACTCTGACTTCTCACAGCTGAGTTGCTGTTTCTTTGTGTTTGGTAATGAGGGAGTTAATTTTACCTAGCTCTTTGCTAAGACTAGGTCCAGCCTCGCCCGGCTGCTTTTGATTATGTTCTAATTAGATTCCTTCATATACCTGCCAGTCTGCTTGTTAGATGCCAGTGAAAGCCTTTATGTAGTCTAGCAGACTGGATCGGTTCTGAGAATACTTAAGCTAAGAGCTCCTTAGTTGTTTTTACTCTTATAGCTTATAGTTTATCTCTGAGACCTTAGGTGTTCCTACTGTGTGTGAGTGTTGTATGTAAGACTTTATTTACTTTATTTCTTGTCTTTCTTGTATGTCTTTCTGTTCATTAACCGTTACCTGTTCATTCCCTTTGGTGGTAATCAGGGTTCTTCTTAGGACTAGATTACAGTTGGCAGGGATTGATAGGAGACAGGGTTTACGCTGGTGGCCTGGACCTCTGTACCTTTAACAGTACCTCCAGGTAGAGGGATTAGTTAGGACCCCAGTTTAGGGTCAGCATAGACCTCGGTCACCCTCTAGCCGGAGACAGCGTATAACGGATTCCGTATTGACCCACTGGACTTTCTGTCAGGTAATTCTATGTTATCATATATCTATGCGCATGTTATATTGTATGTTGCCCTTTTGATATAGATTACTGTCATCACATATATATATATCTGCTATACAGCATGACATCAGGGTACTGCAATCTCATAGATTCCAACTGCTCTGGTGTATTGCCTTTTTGCCTGCACTCCTCAGCTACCGAATCATAACAGTATCACCGGCCAAAAAAATTGAAAATTGTATGGTACTCACAGAAGGGAAAAATTATTGTGAAAGAAAAAAAAAAAAAAAGGTTGTCAGAGTTGTCAGAGATATTTTTCTGTTTGTTGCATTTTTTTTTTTCCCTCTGTATCTCTGGGTGCTGGGGAGGATTTTTTTTTCTCTCAATGGAGTTTGCACAGTTGTCTGGCCGTGTGGATCAGCTTGCCACTGAGGTTCGGAGTATTGCTATCTATCTTGCTGGGTTGCCTGTTGTGGAACCTAGGATTCCCATGCCAGATTTGTTTTTAGGGGATCGAGCTAAGTTTCAGAATTTCAAAAATAATTGTAAATTGTTTTTTGCCTTAAAATCTAAGTCCTCAGGAAACGCAGCGCAGCAGGTTCAAATTGTCATCTCTCTCCTGCGCGGCGATCCTCAGGATTGGGCTTTTTCCCTGACACCTGGGGATCCTGTTTTGAGTGATGTTGACGCATTTTTTCAGGCTTTGGGTTATTGTACGATGAACCTAATGTCACTGATCAAGCTGAAAAAGCCTTGTTGGCATTAAATCAGGGGCTTGATGACGCTGAGTTATACTGTCAGAGATTCCGTAGGTGGGCAGTCCTGACCAAGTGGAATGACGACGCTTTGGCGACCCTTTTTCGGAAGGGGCTGTCAGATAATGTAAAGGATGTTATGGTGGGATTCCCTGTCCCCTCTGGTCTCAATGATTCTATGTCTGTCACGCGGTCTTATGATATGTGTACGATGTCAGTAAACTATTCTTAAAAGAACAACACTCTATACAACATATAGATTAGCAACATCAGCATGTAAATAGAATAGATTTACCTGACACGATATCCGTTGAACTCAGGGTTAATCTTGAGGACTTGATACACTGTCACAGGAAAGAGGAGGACCGGGGGTCTAACCTGACCCTAAACTGGGGTCCTAACTAATCCCTCACCTTGGAGGTACTGATAATGGTTCAGAGGTCCAAGTCTCCAGCCTAACCCTGTCTCCTATCAGTCCCTGAACCCTGTAATCAGTCCTAAGAAGGATACTGATTACCACCAAAGGGATATGGGCTGATCTCTGCTAAATACACAGATTAGACATATAAGACAGACTGGAGAAAACACAGACTTGCATACACACTCAAACACAGAAGGAACATAAATGATCTGGGATATTAAACTCTAAGCAAGGTGAGCTTAAAACAACTAAGGAGCTCTTTAACTTAAGTCTATACAGATACAATCCTATCTGTGGTCTGCATGAAGAATTTCACTGGCAACTCCCAACACAGACAACCAGAGATTTAAAGGAAACCAATCAACAAATAATTAATTGCAGCCGGGAGAAACTGCACCCAGTCCCAGAACTGAGCACAGACAGAATTAACTCCCTAACTGCCAAACACAAAGAAACAGCAACTCAGCTGTGAGAAGTCAGAATGTGCAACCGCGACGATCTTCGTGGCGATGCACACATGACAGTACCCCCCCTTCTACGAGGGGCCTCCGGACCCTCAGGGCCAGGTTTGCCCGGGTGAGTTCTGTGGAAGGTCCGCACCAAACGATCTGCGTTAATGTCAGACGCAGGAACCCACGTCCTCTCCTCTGGACCATACCCCTTCCAATGCACCAAGTACTGAAGGGACCGGCGATTCAGACGTGAGTCAATGATCTTTGACACTTGAAACTCCAAGTTACCATTGACCACCACTGGAGGAGGAGGTAGAGGTGATGGTATGACTGGTGCCACGTACCTCTTAAGTAATGACTTGTGGAACACATTATGAATTTTAAACGTAGGAGGGAGGTCCAGACGAAATGCCACAGGATTAATTATGGAACTGATCCTGTACGGCCCGATGAATCTGGGGCCCAGCTTCCAGGAGGGAACTTTAAGTTTTATATTCCTGGTAGACAACCATACCAGATCGTTCACATTAAGATCTGGACCAGAAACTCTCCTCCTATCAGCCATACGTTTATAACGGTTCCCCATAGCACTCAGATTATTCAATACACCTCTCCACACTGAAGCAAGTGACGACGAGAAACGCTCCTCCTCAGGAACCCCAGAAGGGCCCCCCCCATTGAATGTACAAAACTGGGGGTGAAAACCATATGCCCCAAAAAACGGGGACTTACCAGTGGACTCGCTCCGCCTGTTGTTAAGAGCAAACTCTGCCAGAGGCAAGAAAGAAGACCAGTCCTCCTGGTTCTCTGAGACAAAACACCGAAGATAAGTCTCTAGGCTTTGATTCAGACGCTCTGTCTGACCATTGGTCTGCGGATGAAAAGCCGAGGAAAATGACAATTGCATCCCCCGACGTAAACAAATGCCCTCCAAAACTTGGACACAAACTGAGACCCCCTATCTGACACCACATCAGAAGGCAACCCATGAAGTCTCACAATCTCCCCAATGAACACCTGCGCCAGAGTTTTAGCATTAGGGAGGGCAGGAAGAGCAATGAAATGTGCCATCTTACTGAACCTGTCAACAACCACCAGTATGACAGTCTTCCCTGACGACTGAGGAAGGTCCGTGATGAAGTCCATAGACAAATGAGTCCATGGACGCTCCGGAAGTTTCAAGGGTAAGAGGGTCCCAGACGGACGGGTATGAGGGGTCTTAGAGCGAGCACAAACCCCACAGGACGCGACAAAAGTTAAAACATCTTTATTAACGTTAGGCCACCAAAACCGGCGAGAAAGGAGATCTAAAGTAGCCTTACTCCCTGGATGTCCTGCTAAAGCAGAATTATGATGTGCCTCAATAACCTTTTGTCTCAACTGATTTGGGACAAACAGTCTCCCTGGAGGTCCTGCAGGGGCGTCCCCCTGAGCCTCTAACACCTCCTCCTCAAGCTCAGAACATACAGCCGACACTACCACCCCCTCCTGAAGGATAGGAATCGGTCATCCATTCTCCCGGCCCCTGGGAAACTGCGAGACAAGGCATCCGCCTTAACATTCTTAGATCCAGGGCGATAAGTGACAACAAAATTAAACCTGGTAAAAAACAACGACCATCGAGCTTGTCTGGAATTCAGACGCTTAGCAGATTCCAAATACAGCAGGTTCTTGTGATCAGTAATGACGGTGACCGGGTGGACTGCCCCCTCCAAAAAGTGACGCCATTCTTCAAAAGCCAACTTAATGGCCAAAAGTTCCCTATTGCCGATATCATAATTCCTTTCAGCGGACGACAATTTTTTAGAAAAGAAAGCGCACGGATGCCATTTACCAGGGGACGGACCCTGGGACAATATTGCACCCACCCCTACGTCAGACGCGTCCACCTCCACAACGAACGGCTGTGATGCATCTGGTTGGATGAGAACGGGTGCCGAAGCAAAACATTTTTTCAAAGAGGAAAAAGCTTGGCAAGCTTTGTCCGACCATTTAGAAAAATCCGTCCCTTTTCTTGTCATGTCAGTGAGAGGTTTGACAACAGATGAGAAATTACAAATAAATTTCCGGTAGTAGTTAGCAAACCCCAGAAAACGCTGCAGAGCCTTAAGATCCTCTGGCTGATCCCATTCAAGCACTGCTCTCACCTTTTCAGGGTCCATACGGAAACCGGAGGCTGACACCAAGAACCCCAAAAACTGAAGTTCCTGTACGGCGAATACACACTTTTCCAGTTTGGCGTATAGTTTATTGTCTCGCAAGATCTGCAACACCTGTCTCACATGCTCCTGGTGAGACACAAGATCTGGTGAGTAAATTAAAATGTCATCCAAATATACGACCACAAACAGCCCCACCAGATGACGAAAAATGTCATTAACAAAATGTTGGAATACTGCTGGTGCAGTAGTCAGACCAAAAGGCATGACAAGGTTCTCATAATGTCCCTCCGGCGTGTTAAACGCCGTTTTCCACTCATCCCCCTCTTTTATCCTAATCAGATTATACGCCCCCCTGAGATCCAATTTAGAGAACCATTTGGCGCCAACAATTTGATTGAAGAGATCAGGAATCAGAGGGAGTGGATACGGATCTCGAACAGTAATCCGATTAAGTTCGCGGAAATCCAAGCAAGGGCGTAGGCCTCCATCTTTTTTCTTCACAAAGAAGAACCCCGCGGCCACTGGGGAAGATGAAGGTCTAATATGCCCTTTGGCCAGACTTTCCGAAATATAATCTTTCATAGCCTGCCTCTCAGGACCAGAAAGGTTATATAACCTAGCTTTAGGTAACTTAGCATCAGGAAGTAAATTAATAGAGCAGTCATACACGCGATGAGGAGGCAACTCCTGACACCCCTCCTCAGAGAACACATCCCCAAAGTCCTCCAAAAAAGGAGGCAAAGTACTAGGCACGACCGCACTGATGACTGTGTTCATGCAGTTACTTTTGCAAAACTCCCCCCATTGGCTTATATCTCTGGACTGCCAATTAATCACAGGGTTATGTTTAACCAACCAAGGAAGTCCCAACACAATAGGAGTAGGTAGACCCTCCAACACATAACAAGATAATAGTTCCCTATGTATTGCCCCTACCCGAAGGTCAATGTTATGAACCTCATGAACAAAGCTACCTTGGCCGAGAGGCCTGGCGTCAATGGAGAATATAGGGATCGGTTTGACCAATACACTCAGATGCATACCTTGAGCCTGAGCAAACTGAGCGTCAACCAGATTAGCCCCGGACCCACTATCAAGAAGAACAGAAAATCTCTCCACTCTCGTACCAACCACCACCTCCACTGGTACAAGGAACTGAGAAGAACTAGCGGACGAAATACATACTCCCAGGTTGTCGTCCACCACACAACCTGGGATTAACAGTTTTCCGGCGACTTTTTGCTCAACAAGGCACGGGATGGACATCCCCCAACAAAATGTCCCTCTTTCCCGCAGAAGAAACACCTTCTAGTCCTGCGGCGTACCGCCAATCCCCTCCTACGAAATTATGTCCCTCCCAACTGCATAGGCTCCTCCGAACAGACAAGGGGAACCTCAACATAAGGGACTTTAGTAGTAAGTGGAGTAACAACAGGGGGCGGAGTTACCTCGCACCTCTCCCGGAGCCGTCTATCAGTACGGATAGCTAGGGCCATAGCAGCCTCCAGTGATGGAGGAGAATCATACTGAGCCAAAACGTCCTTTAATTTGTCAGAAAGCCCATGACAAAACTGGCTCCTAAGAGCTGGGTCATTCCACTGAGTATCTGTGGCCCATCTACGGAACTCAGAAGCAAATTCCTCCGCCGGACGATCTCCCTGCTGTATCTTACGTAATTTTGTCTCAGCAAGAGAGACCCGATCTGGGTCATCATATACCAAACCCAGGGCAGTAAAAAATCGATCTACTGACTGCAGAGCCGGGGATCCCGGAGGAAGGGAGAAGGCCCAGGATTGAGGGTCCCCTTGTAGGAGCGAGATAACAATTCCCACTCTCTGCTCTTCACTCCCTGATGATCGAGGCCGAAGCCGAAAATACAATTTACATGCTTCCCTGAAGGTAAAAAATTTGTCTCGCCCACCAGTGAACCTGTCCGGGAGAGCTACTTTAGGTTCAAATCTGGTTTGCTCCGAGGGAGACAAAACTTTGGACTTAATGTCCGTCAGCTCCATGGATAATCCCTGCAACTGCAGAGCCAGCTGGGCTACTGGATCCATGGCAACTGGAAATAATTTTATGGGCCAGTGAAAATGTCACGCGGTCTTATGATATGTGTACGATGTCAGTAAACTATTCTTAAAAGAACAACACTCTATACAACATATAGATTAGCAACATCAGCATGTAAATATAGAATAGATTTACCTGACACGATATCCGTTGAACTCAGGGTTAATCTTGAGGACTTGATACACTGTCACAGGAAAGAGGAGGACCGGGGGTCTAACCTGACCCTAAACTGGGGTCCTAACTAATCCCTCACCTTGGAGGTACTGATAATGGTTCAGAGGTCCAAGTCTCCAGCCTAACCCTGTCTCCTATCAGTCCCTGAACCCTGTAATCAGTCCTAAGAAGGATACTGATTACCACCAAAGGGATATGGGCTGATCTCTGCTAAATACACAGATTAGACATATAAGACAGACTGGAGAAAACACAGACTTGCATACACACTCAAACACAGAAGGAACATAAATGATCTGGGATATTAAACTCTAAGCAAGGTGAGCTTAAAACAACTAAGGAGCTCTTTAACTTAAGTCTATACAGATACAATCCTATCTGTGGTCTGCATGAAGAATTTCACTGGCAACTCCCAACACAGACAACCAGAGATTTAAAGGAAACCAATCAACAAATAATTAATTGCAGCCGGGAGAAACTGCACCCAGTCCCAGAACTGAGCACAGACAGAATTAACTCCCTAACTGCCAAACACAAAGAAACAGCAACTCAGCTGTGAGAAGTCAGAATGTGCAACCGCGACGATCTTCGTGGCGATGCACACATGACAATGTCATTAGCGATTCAAATTGACAGACGTTTGCGTGAGCGGAGAAGTATGCGTGGAATAGTGTTGCCTTGTGAACCTGCTTCTGAATCCATGCAGTGTGATAGAGTGGTGTCTGGGCACAGCGTCATGAGTTTCGAAAGCGCAATGTGTTATGTTTCTACTGTGGTGATGCCTCTCATGCTATTTCAGTCTGCCCTAAGCAGGGAGGACGTTTTGCACGCTCAGTTGTCTTGGGTAGTGTTCAGACTAAGTTTTTACTAACTGTCACTCTGATATGCTCTCTGTCCTCATTTTCTGCTCAGGCTTTCGTTGATTCTGGAGCAGCTATTAACCTGATGGATTATGATTTTGCTAAACGTTGTGGGTTTCCCTTGATACCCCTACAGAAGTCTATTCCCCTTCTGGGGATCGATTCTACCCCTTTGGCTGAGAATAAACCTCAGTTCTCTACTCAGGTTATAATGAGGGTTGAACCTGATCATCAAGAGTGCTGCAAATTTTTGGTTCTGTATAATCTGCATGATATTATCGTACTGGGTTTCCCTTGGTTACAGTCTCATAATCCTGTTTTGGATTGGAAATCTGTGTCTGTAACCAGTTGGGGCTGCCAATGTGTTAATACTAACACTCCTGTTTTTTCTGCCTCCCCCAGGCTCAGGATGTTCCTGACTTTTTGATTGATTTTTCTGATGTGTTTAGCGAAAGTAAATCTGCATCCTTGCCTCCCCATGGGAGCTATGACTGCGCTATTGAATTAGTGCCTGGTAGTAAATTCCCTAAAGGTCGCCTTTTTAACTTGTCTGTACCTGAACATGACGCTATGCGGTCTTATATCAAGGAGTCATTGGAGAAAGGTCATATCAGACCATCCTCTTCACCCTTAGGTGCCGGTTTTTTCTTTGTGGCCAAAAGGATGGTTCATTAAGGCCGTGTAATGATTATCGTCTTTTGAACAATATTACTGTGAAATATCAATACCCGTTACCCTTGATTTCTGACCTGTTTTCCAGGGTGAAAAACGCTACTTGGTTTACCAAGCTTGACCTCAGGGGGGCATATAACCTTATTCGCATTAAGCACGGGGATGAATGGAAGACGGCATTCAATACCCCGGAGGGGCATTTTGAGTACCTTGTGATGCCCTTTGGGCTCACTAATGCTCCTTCTGTCTTCCAGTCCTTCATGAATGACATTTTCAGGGATTTTGTGGATAAATTTCTGATTGTTTATTTGGATGATATCTTGATTTTTTCCAATGACTGGGACTCTCATGTGAAACATGTTCGAACTGTATTCCAGATTTTGAGAGAGAATGCTCTGTATGTGAAGGGATCAAAGTGTCTTTTTGGCGTACAGAGGATCTCATTTCTGGGATTCATTTTGTCCCCATCTGTTATTGAAATGGACCCGGTCAAGGTTCAGGCCATCTGTGATTGGGTCCAACCTACTTCATTAAAGGCTCTTCAAAGATTTTTGGGTTTTGCCAATTTTTATCGTAAATTTATTGGTAATTTCTCGGTTATTGTTAAACCATTAACTGATTTGACCAAAAAGGGTTCTGATGTGGTGAATTGGCCTCCTGAGGCAGTCTCTGCATTTCAGGAACTTAAGCAGAGATTCACTTCTGCTCCTGTTCTACGGCAGCCTGATGTTTCTCTGCCATTTCAGGTGGAGGTTGATGCCTCTGAAATTGGGGCAGGTGCCGTTTTGTCCCAAAAAGATCCAGAGACCTCTAAAAGTAACCCTTGTGCCTTTTTCTCTCGAAAATTTTCTCCTACTGAACGTAATTATGACGTGGGTAATCGGGAGTTATTGGCCATGAAGTGGGCTTTTGAAGAGTGGAGACATTGGCTGGAGGGAGCCAAACATCGGGTGGTGGTCCTTACGGACCATAAGAATCTGGTTTATCTGGAATCTGCCAAGCGACTCAATCCTAGACAGGCCGTTTTTCACACGTTTTAATTTTGTGGTTTCCTTTCTTCCTGGCACTAAGAATGTTAAGGCGGATGCTCTCTCGAGGAGTTTCCTTGCGGACTCTCCTGAGTTATCTGATCCTTCTGTTATTTTGAAAGAGGGTGTAGTGCTTTCCGCCATCTCACCCAATTTGAGACTTGCTCTGGAGGGGTGTCAGGAGGATAGGCCCGAGCGCTGCCCTGTTGGAAAATTGTTTGTCCCGGACCAGTGGAAAAAGAGTGTGATGTCTGAGATTCATTGTTCCGCGTTGGCTGGGCATCCCGGAATTTTTGGTACCAGAGACTTGGTTAGTCGGTCCTTTTGGTGGCCTACCTTGTCTCGTGATGTCAGGGAATTTGTGCAGTCCTGCGGGACTTGCTCTCGCTCCAAGCCTTGCTCTCGCTCTGGTGGTTTGTTGATGCCATTGCCTGTGCCCAAGAGACCATGGACCCATATCTCTATGGATTTCATTTCCGACCTTCCTGTTTCTCAGAGAATGACCGCCATCTGGGTGATTTGTGATAGGTTTTCCAAGATGATACATCTTGTGCCATTGCCTAAGTTGCCTTCCTCCTCTGAATTGGTGCCTTTGTTCCTTCAGCACGTGGTTCGTTTACACGGCATTCCTGAGAACATTGTGTCTGACAGAGGAGTCCAGTTTGTTTCCAGATTTTGGAGGACCTTTTGTTCTAAACTTGGTGTTCAATTGTCTTTCTCCTCGGCGTTTCATCCTCAGACCAATGGTCAAACTGAGAGAACAAACCAGACATTGGAGACTTATCTGAGATGCTTTGTGTCTGCTGATCAGGATGACTGGGTTTCTTTTTTGCCTTTGGCTGAGTTTGCTCTTAATAATAGGGCTAGCTCTGCCACTTTGATGTCTCCATTTTTCTGTAATTCTGGGTTTCACCCTCGATTTTCTTCGGGACAGACGGAGGCTTCTGTCTGTCCGGGTGTTGACTCTGTTGTGGAGCGTATGCAACAGATTTGGGACCAGGTAGTGGAGAGGTTGTCCCTCTCTCAAGAGAGGGCCCAGCGGTTTGCTAACCAGCATAGGACTGATGGTCCTCGGTTTAAAGTAGGGGACTTGGTCTGGTTGTCCTCAAAAAATATTCCTATGAGAGTAGCATCTCCTAAATTTAAGCCTAGGTTCATTGGACCTTATAAGATCATGGAGATTCTTAATCCTGTTTCTTTTCGTTTGCTTCTTCCAGGGACATTTAAGATCCATAACGTGTTCCACAAGTCCTTGTTGAAGAGGTTTGTTGAGCCAGTGGTTCCTGCTGCTGTGCCTCCTGACCCTGTTTTGGTTGAGGGCAATCTGGAGTATGTGGTTGAGAAAATATTAGATTCTCGTTTTTCTAGACGGAAACTCCAGTATTTGGTTAAGTGGAGAGGTTATGGTCAGGAAGACAATTCTTGGGTGTTTGCTTCGGACATCCATGCTAGGAGACTCATCCGTGCGTATCATAGAACTCATCCTGACCGACCTGGTTGCTCAAATGAGGGTTCGGTGACCCTCCTCAAGGGGGGGTACTGTTGTGAATGGGCTTGAGATGAGTTCTGAGCAGAGGCTCCCTCTGGTGGTTACAAGCGGTACTGGTCTGTTCAGTGAAGATTGTGAGGACTAGGAATCAGGTGTTACTGACTGGTCTTATATAAGGGAGTCACCTTCCCATCAGGGTTGCCGGTGATCAATTGTTCTGGTCTGAATCCTTGATTCCAGTTTCCCTTGTAGCCTGCTGTGTCGTGTCTGCATCTCCTTCTAACAGATAAGACATTTTCTTCTTTTTGTTTCTGTGCTTGATTTTTGCATTTTGTCCTGCACTTCTGTGGGGGCCTTCTGGGTCCCCTCAGGGGGCTTTTGCCCTCTCAGTTTAGTTCAGCCACTGATGTTTGTACTTTTGCTTTTTCCAGTTTTTTCAGTGGCTGCTGTTTTGATTTTGTTACACCAGAGAGCTAATTTAGGTGGTAGAGGTCGTGTGATCTCAGGTGTTTTTGAAATTAGTAGAGTTGGTGCTTTCAGGGTTTTTTTGGGATTGCAGTAAGTACCCTTCCTATCCTTTTCTATTTAGTTAGTTTGGGCTTCAACGTTTGCTCATACTATTTTCTGTCTGTGTCAGTATTTCGTCTTGTCTAACCGCCATTACATGTTTGGGGGCTTGCTATTATCTCTGGGGTTCTGCTCCGGGGCAGATAGCTTTCCTATTTCTATCTTTAGGTGTAGTTAGTTTCTCAGGCTGTGACGAGGCGTCTAGGACCAACGTAGGAACGCTCCACGGCTGCCTCTAGTTGTGGTGGTTAGTCAGGGTACTGCAATCTCATAGATTCCAACTGCTCTGGTGTATTGCCTTTTTGCCTGCACTCCTCAGCTACCGAATCATAACACTCTCCCCTCTGATGTGATCGCACATCAGAGGGGAGAGAAATAGGGTCCCCAGGACCCCCGATCTCCCCCCCATACCTACAGCTGGTCCCCCATGGCCCCTCTGCTCTCCTGCAGCGCCCCCTGTGGTCAGATCCTCCAGCGTCTTCACCCTGTAAAAAAAAATGGCAGATTCAAAAAATGAATGACTTCATTCATTCTGTAAAAGTACATTTTGATCACTGTGATAAACTATCACAGTGATCAAAATAGCAAAAACAGTACATAAACCCACCCTTTATCACCCCCTTTGTTAGGGACATATAATAAAATACAGAAATTTTATTTTTATTTTTTCATTAGGGTTAGGGTTATAATTAGGGTTAGGGTTACAATTAGGGTTAGGGTTAGCATTAGGGTTAGGGTTAGGCTGGGTTCATACTGCGCTGTGGCAGTCCGTTAGACGGACTGCATTACACCGCGGTGTAACGCAGTCCGTTAACGCTACCATTAACCTCCATTTGAGGGCGCATCGCGACGCATGCCGTAAAGCGGCATGCATTCGCGACGTGCCGTCATTCAGTGATGGAGCCTCGGACGCGGGCTGCAGCGCCTGGGCTCCGTCACCGCTAGCGCAGATGAATCATCTGCTGATTCCTCTGCGCTAGCGGGTATAGCATAACGCGATCACATTTTGCTATACCGTTACTAGCCCGTCAACGCTATGTGTTGAACGGGCTGGTAAAACGCAATATGATCCTAGGCTTAGTGTTAGGGTTATAATTAGGGTTAGGGTTGGAATTAGGGTTAGGGTTACAATTAGGGTTAGGGTTACAATTAGGGTTAGGGTTACAATTAGGGTTGGGATTAGGGTTAGGGGTGTCACGCTGTTACTGCAATCAGGAGGTCTGGGGTCTATGCTGACCCTAAGCTGGGGTCCTGACTAATCCCTCTACCTGGAGGTACTGTTGATGGTACAGAGGTCCAGGCCGCCAGCGTAATCCCTACCTCCTGAGGATCCCTGAACCTCAGTGATCCAGTCCTGAGAAGGACCCTGATCACAACACCGGGGACTGGTAGGTATATGCCTAAACACAGTAATAAACGAACGAGACAGTACAAGGGGTAAACTAAAATCCACCTCGCATACAAAAGTCACACCACAGGAAACAGAGGGGACACCAACGGGTACGGAGATAAATGATAAAGCGAGGAGGGGAAAAAGACCACACAGGTACTCTTAACTTCAGCCTTCACCATACAACGATCCGCTCTGCTGGTCTGCATGAATGCTTTCACCGACACTTCCCAGCAGACAGGCAGGTATTTGAAGGAAACCAATTACCACAACATTAATTGCAGCTGAGCGAGGCTGGTCTAATCCAGCACAGAGAGAGGAAGAATTAACTCCCTCTCTGCCGAAAAACACCCAGCACCAGAAACTCAGCTGTGAGAAGTCAGGGTGTGCAATCGCGACGATCTTCGCAGCGACACACCCATGACAGTACCCCCCCTTCTACGAGGGGCCTCCGGACCCTCAGGGCCGGGTTTATCTGGGTGAGTAGTGTGGAAGGCCCGAACCAATCGGTCTGCGTTAATATCCGACGCAGAAACCCACGTCCTCTCCTCAGGACCATACCCCCTCCAATGAACAAGGTACTGAAGGGACCGGCGATTCAGACGTGAATCGATGACTCTCGACACCTGGAACTCCAAGTTACCATTGACCACCACAGGAGGAGGAGGTAAAGGTGAAGGTATCACCGGCGCCACATACCTCTTAAGCAACGATCTGTGGAACACATTATGAATTTTAAATGTAGGAGGGAGGTCAAGACGGAATGCAACCGGATTAATTATAGCACTGATCTTGTATGGCCCGATGAACCTGGGACCCAGTTTCCAGGAGGGAACCTTAAGTTTTATATTTTTGGTAGACAACCATACCAGATCGTTCACACTTAGGTCCGGACCAGACACTCTCCTCCTATCAGTCATACGTTTGTATCGGTTCCCCATAGTACTCAGATTATTCAGCACTCCTCTCCACACTGAAGCAAGTGACGACGAAAATCGTTCCTCCTCAGGAACCCCAGAAGAGCCCCCCCTATTGAAAGTACAAAACTGGGGGTGAAAACCATATGCCCTAAAAAACGGGGACTTACCAGTGGACTCGCTCCGCCTATTATTTAGAGCAAGTTCCGCCAGAGGCAAGAAAGAAGCCCATGGTCACACAAGAAGATTTAGAAGTAAGTACTACTTGACTTTTAGAATGCAGATTTTGCTGTAATAGTTTTTTCGCAGAGCCCCAGTGTGGTAGAACATTAGAAAAAAAAATCAAAGAGAACCCATTTTGCAAATAACTCAATTTTGTGAATTTAACTGCAAGTACAGTGACAATTTTGTTCTCACAAGTGTTTTCCAGAAAATAGTGTGGAGTATATAATGCACTCTGAAAATTCAAGATTTGCCAGTTTTGTGCCCAATACATTGTGTCCAGCTTATGCTTTTGGAGACATGCACCTTGGAAATTCTTAAATGGGTTCCTACTGGACCTTAGCCATACACATGGGCGCTAACTAAAGTTTGTTTAGGCACATTATGCGTTTTAGAATTATGGGATTTGATTGGATTTAGGAGCACAGATTTTGCTGAATTGGCCTTTGGGGTAAGCGATGTCGCTTTTCCAAAGCCTTTGAGCTACAAAATCCCCCTTATTTTTACATTTACAAGCTCTTGATTTTTGTAGGCTGATTTGAAGCTTGTATTGGTACCATTTTGCAGTACATAACACTTATTGGTCTCGTTTTATTCAGATTTTACAGATGATGAATAAACAAAAGCCAATAAATCAGGAATTGCTTTTATTTTTAACACAGTTTACCGTGCACTACAAGCGATAAGATAGCTTTGTTGTTTAGGTCAATATGAATGATGACATGATATATACATATACTGTAGCTTATTTATGTTTTACAACTTTTACACACTTTCTTTAACAAAAAATATTTTGCTTTAATATACTGACGCCCATAACTATTCTTTATATTTCTGCCAACAGCCTTAAGATTTAGATTTTATTGATACCATTTAATTTTACATACAACTTTTTGATCCCTTTTTACTCTATTTCTTCTGTTTCAGTATGGTTTTTATATTTATTTGCTTTTTGCAAAGTTTACCATATGAGATAAATGAAGTGACAGTTTTATATTTTACAGATGAGGTTTACATTTTATCTATTTCTGTTTTTACAAACAACCTGTTTTTAGTGTCGAAATTTTTTTCCACAGTTCTCTTATTACATTTTCTAGTGTTTGTTTTGTTGTTTTTTCACATTGTTATAAATTTTATTGAAATCTTAATTTTTTGTCTAATTAATTCCACTATTTGTTAGGGTTCGAGTTCCCGCTTCTGCACAGGGGGAATCTCGAGCTATTCCAGCTACGGTCCCCCATCCATCTCCGGCTGCAGTGGTGCATGCTCAGCGGAGACGTCGGTTCCAGCGTCTCGCTCAGTCTGGTACTGTGCAAAGGCTTTCTGCTGCCTCTCCAGGTTCCACTATTGTAGCCAGTTCTGGTTTGCTGTGAGCAGACAGCTTTGGGACTAAGTCCTGCATTTCCCCTTCTGAGCATGCCCAGGGCAAGATCTCTCATTGGAGATCAGGGGTCACATGCTCTGGTACTGCAGCGACTTTCATTGGTCCTCCAGGAAGGTCCTGAAGCTATAAAAGGGTTGCATGGCCGCACGGCCATGCTCTAGTATCAATCCTGTTGTGTGCTTTGCGCCAGTGTGGTCATGTACGCATGCGGTTAGGGCTCGGCTGAAATAAGCCCCTAGAATACCGGCACCTCCAGTGAGGAGTTTTGTATGCACGTGTGTTAGGGTTCGAGTTCCCGCTGCTGCACAAGGGGAGTCTCGAACCAGTTCCGCTGCGGTCCCCCATCCATCTCCGTCCACAGTGGAACCTGCTCAGCAGAGACGTCGGTCCCAGCGTCTTGCTCATTCCAATACTGTGCAGAGACTTGCTGCTGCCCCTCCTGGATCTTCTATTATAGCTAGTGCTGGAGCAGACGTCTTTGGGACGAAGTCCTGCGTTTCCCCTTCTGAGCATGCCCAGGGTAAGATCTCTCATTGGAGATCAGGGGTCACATGTTCAGGTACTGCAGCAGCTCCTATTGGTCCGCCAGGAAGGTCCTGAAACTACATGTGTTTTGGAACAGTTTCTCATTGGTCCTTTTTCTGGCAGGTCCTGTAGCTGCTACTATAAAAGGGTGGCATGGCTGGGCCGCCATGCACTAGTATCAATTGCATTATGTGCTTTGCGCCAGTGTGATCATGTACGCATGTGGTTAGGGCTCGGCTGAAATAAGCCCCTAGAATACCGGCTTCTCCGGTGAGGAGATTTAGATGCACGTGGTTAGGGCTTGGCTGAAATAAGCCCCTAGAATACCAGCTTCTCCGGTGAGGAGATTGCTTGATTGCGTTGCTGTCTGCATGATCACGGACTGCTACCCGCACAGCAGTTATCTGTGTATCCCTGTGAGTCTAACAGGACACAGTCTTTTTCTCAGTAGCTCTGTGACGCAACAGGGTTAGCTTTATAACGCTTGTTCAGTGCCCTAGCGTTTTACTTTGCGGCTCACTGAAGTTAAGTGAGTTCGTACTTACAGCCATATAGCGCTGTGGCATTCCCGTTAGCGGCTCTGGGGATTAACAGAGTTCGCACTAACAGCCACAGCGAGCTACGGCGTTTATTTTAGCGACTCTGCAGGATAACAGAGTTCGCTACTTTCGCCATCTTACTAGCAGCGGGCTTCGCCTGCACGGTGGACCCCGGGCTGCGAACGCACCTCTCTATAATATCTATTAGGTGCGTTCTGCAGACCCTAACAGTATACTAGCGCCAGGGTCTGGCTGGTAAAATGGCGGACGACCAGCGTCTGCAGCGGTATATACAGCAGCTGGAGGGTAGGTTGGCGACGTTAGAGCGCACAACCTCAGCTGTGGATGTTACCGCAGTCGCGGTTCAGGCTGCTAGTGTGGCCACAGCCAGTTTGTCCTCTGCCACCGCTGCTCCGACTATTTCCCGCCTCCCACTTCCAGACAAGTTTACCGGTGTCAGTAAACAATATCAGGGTTTCGTCAGTCAGTGCTCCATACATCTAGAGCTTCTGGCTGCATGTTTTCCCACGGAGCGGGCGAAAGTGGGTTTTATCATATCCCTTTTGTCGGGCAGGGCGTTGGAGTGGGCAACGCCATTGTGGGAGCGCGATGATCGTGTGCTGCAGAGTGCTCCTCTCTTCTTGGACACTCTGAAACAGGTCTTTTTAGGACCTCGCGTCACCCACGATACGGCTCTCCAACTGTTGGCAATCACCCAGGGCTCATCCATGGTCAGCCAGTTCGCCGTCCAATTTCGGACTATGGCCTCTGAGCTGGAGTGGCCAGATAAAGTCCTTATACCAGTGTACTGGAGGGGACTGGCAGACCATGTGAAGGACGCCTTGTCCACCAGGGAGATTCCTGCCACACTGGAGGAGCACATTACCATATCTACCTGCATCGACCTCCGTTTTAATGAGCGGAGGTTAGAGCGGGCCCAGTGTAGGCAGAGGTTACGGCTGGCACCCACCTTCACCAGATCTCTTGAATCTTCCATTCAGGCGCCCGATTCCCCTGAGGCCATGGAGATTTCTCGAGCGAGACCTAAGTCTCGGGCCGCTCGAGTACCTGTGACTTGTAATGTTTGCCAACAAGTAGGGCATTATGCTAATAAATGTCCACAGCGGTCGGGAAACGACCGCGTCTAGTAACCATTGGAGGGGGTTCACTAGACACAGCGGTACACGCCTCCAAGTTGTCCTTTAGGGGGACAACCAATTTTGGCTCATCCACTTTAACAGTCACGCTTTGTGTGGACTCTGGAGCCGAGGGAAATTTCATGTCCTCTACCTTCGCTCTCCGCCACTCTATACCTCTGGTGATGCTCGCCAAACCCGTGACTGTTCGAGTAGTGAATGGGTCGACACTGCCTTCACCAATCACACATCAGACCATCCCTTTCACGTTGTCAATGTCCCCTTCCCATCAGGAGATTATCTCACTTCTGGTCATTCCCGAGGGAATAGACGAGATTTTGTTGGGAATGCCCTGGCTCCGTTTCCACTCCCCACACATTGAGTGGATCTCTGGGAGGATATTGGGTTGGGGTGAGTCATGTAAAGGCAGATGTATGAGGGAATGCATTCAGGTGGCCACTACAGAGATACCCGCAGATATTACTTCACTTCCTAAATACTATTGGTCGTATGCAGACGTATTCTCCAAAAAGGCTGCGGAAATCCTTCCACCTCACCATACCTATGACTGTCCTATTGACCTCTTGCCTGGAGCAGAACCTCCTCGGGGATGGGTCTATCCCCTTTCTCTCCCAGAGACGGAGGCTATGTCTCAATATATTCAGGAGAACCTGGCAAGAGGATTCATTAGGAAGTCAGTGTCACCAGCAGGGGCGGGGTTCTTCTTCGTGCAGAAGAAGAACGGAGAATTACGTCCATGCATCGATTACAGGGGTCTTAATGCCATCACCGTCAAGAATAAATACCCGTTGCCCCTGATTTCTGAGTTGATAGGCTACGGGGGCAAGGGTATTCACGAAATTAGATCTGCAGGGTGCTTATAACCTGATTCGCATCCGTGAGGGGGACGAATGGAAGACGGCTTTTAATACCAGGGACGGGCACTATGAATATCTGGTGATGCGCTTCGGGCTCTGTAATGCCCCAGCCGTCTTCCAAGACTTTGTTAATGACATCTTCCGGGATATGCTCTCCACCTCAGTCGTAGTCTATCTGGATGATATTCTCATCTTTTACCCAGATATTGACTCCCAACAGAGAGATGTCTGCAGAGTCTTCGACCTCTTACGGGCAAATTCCCTCTACGCAAAGTTGGAGAAATGTGTGTTTGAGCAGGAGTCCTTACCCTTCCTGGGCTATATCATCTCCGCCTAGGGATTGGCTATGGATCCTGTCAAACTACAGGCGGTGATGGACTGGCAAGAACCCCATTCTCTGAAGGCGGTGCAGCACTTTATGGGGTTCATTAATTACTACCACCAGTTTATTCCTCACTTCTCTACTTTGGTAGCTTCCATGGTAGCCCTCACCAAAAAGGGAGCAAATCCCAAATTGTGGTCTGAAGAGGTCTCCAAGGCCTTCACTTCTATTAAGTCCCATTTTGCTAGTGCTCCCATCCTACATCGCCCCAATGTTAATAAGCCATTTATATTGGAGGTGGATGCCTCGTCCGTTGGTGCTGGAGCAGTCCTCTTCCAAAAGGATGCTCAAGGTCGTAAGCACCCGTGCTTCTTTTTCTCCAAGACCTTCACACCAGCGGAGAGGAATTGTTCCATCGGGGACAGGGAGTTGCTAGCAATGAAGTTGGCCTTCTCGGAGTGGAGACATCTGTTGGAGGGGGCTCGCTTTCCCTGCCAAGTCTTCACGGATCACAAAAATCTGGTGTATTTACAAACTGCCCAGCGGCTAAATTCCGGTCAGGCCAGATGGTCCTTGTTTTTCTCCCTCTTTCACTTCACCCTCCATTTTCTGTCAGGAGAGAAGAACATTTGGGCTGACGCTCTCTCTCGCTCCGTTGTGTCTTCTGAGGAGGAGGAGGGGGAGCCACAGCTTATTGTCCCCTCTGAGAGCCTGAGAACTGTAGCTCTGGTGTCGCTAGAGTCTGTCCCTCCAGGCAAGACCTTTGTACCATCTAATTTGTGACCGGAGGTTCTCTCTTGGGCCCATTCGTCCAGGGTGGGTGGACATTTTGGGAAAAAAAGGACATCTGAGCTACTCGCGAGGACATACTGGTGGCCGCATACGGTCGGGACGTTGGAGACTATATTCGGGCTTGTGTCTCCTGTGCCAAAAATAAGTCCCCTCGTCAACGGCCAGCTGGGTTACTTTACCCATTGCCGGTGGCAGACAGGACTTGGGAAATGGTCGGGATGGACTTTGTGGTAGGCTTGCCCAAATCTCGTGGGTGCACCATCATATGGGTTATCACCGATCACTTCTCCAAAATGGTGCACTTGGAGCCGCTACCCCGGTTACCTTCTGCACGGGCCTTGGCGACACTGTTTATCAAACATATCTTCCGCTTACACACGGTATGCCGGACAAAATTGTTAGCGACGGGGGTCCCCAGTTTGCGTCTCGGTTCTGGAGAGAGCTTTGTCGCCTTCTCAGTGTTGAGTTAAATCTCTCTTCTGCTTATCATTCCGAGACGAATGGGTTGGTAGAGAGGGCCAACCAGACCTTGGTCACATATCTGCGACATTTTGTTTCAGCTAGGCAGGATGACTGGGCATCCTGGTTACCGTGGGCGGAGTTTGCATTAAACAATGCTGTGGCTGATTCCACTGGACAAACCCCATTTCTCCTTAATTACGGTCAGCATCCACGGGTTCCCGTACCTATGCCCGTGTCTTCCGCCAACTCCAGGGTGGCAGACTGGGCTGTGGAGGCACGGGACATTTGGGACCGCACTTAGGATGCCATTCAGGCCTCCAAGGAGAGAATAAGGTCATCCGCCGACGCACATCGGCGACTGCTCCGACTTTTGCCCCTGGCGACTTAGTGTGGCTCTCCGCCCGTAACATCAGGCTGCGAGTAGAGTCCACTAAGTTCGCACCTCGCTTCTTGGGTCCTTTCAAGGTCCTTGAACAGGTCAATCCTGTGGTCCACCGGTTAGCCCTTCCGCCACGCCTGGGTATCACCGACACATTCCATGTCTCCCTTCTGAAACCCGTATACTTGTCCCGGTTTTCCGAGTCATCTGCCGGGACATCGGGTTCATTTACGGACGATTATGAGGTGAATGCTATTCTGGGGTGCAAGGTGGTACATGGCAAAAAGTTTTATTTGGTGGATTGGAGGGGTTATGGGCCTGAGGATAGGTCATGGGAGCCTGCTGAGCATATTCAGGCTCTGCAGCTCATCGCTGCCTTTGAGCGCAGCGAGGCCCAAAGAAGGGGGGCCCTAGGAGGTGGGTTAATGTTAGGGTTTGGGTTCCCGCTGCTGCACAAGGGGAGTCTCGAACCCGTCCCGCTGGAGCAGACGTCTTTGGGACGAAGTCCTGCGTTTCCCCTTCTGAGCATGCCCAGGGTAAGATCTCTCATTGGAGATCAGGGGTCACATGTTCAGGTACTGCAGCAGCTCCTATTGGTCCGCCAGGAAGGTCCTGAAACTACATGTGTTTTGGAACAGTTTCTCATTGGTCCTTTTTCTGGCAGGTCATGTAGTTGTTACTATAAAAGGGTGGCATGGCTGGGCTGCCATGCGCTAGTATCAATTGCATTATGTGCTTTGCGCCAGTGTGATCATGTACGCATGTGGTTAGGGCTCAGCTGAAATAAGCCCCTAGAATACCGGCTTCTCCGGTGAGATTTGGATGCACGTGGTTAGGGCTTGGCTGAAATAAGCCCTAGAATACCAGCTTCTCCGGTGAGGAGATTGCTTGATTGCGTTGCTGTCTGCATGATCACGGACTGCTATCCACACAGCAGATATCTGTGTATCCCTGTGAGTCTAACAGGACACAGTCTTTTTCTCAGCGGCTGTGTGACACAACAGGGTTTGCTTTATAATGCTGGTTCAGCGCCCTAGCGTTTTACTTTGCGGCTCACTGAAGTTAAAGTGAGTTCGTACTTACCGCCATATAGCGCTGTGGCATTCCCGTTAGCGACTCTGGGGATTAACAGAGTTCGCACTAACTGCCACAGCGCGCTACGGCATTTATTTTAGCGACTCTGCAGGATAACAGAGTTCGCCATCTTACTAGCAGCAGGCTTCGCCTGCATGGTGGACCCCGGGCTGCGAACGCACCTCTCTAAAATATCTATTAGGTGCGTTCCGCAGACCCTAACACGTGTTCAGGGCTTGGCTGAAATAGCCTCCAGAATACCGGCTACTCCGGTGAGGAGTTGGTTTTTGCGTTACTGACTGCATGACCACAGACTACTATCCGCTCAGCAGATATCTGTGTACTCCTGTGGTGTTAACAGGACACAGTCTCTATCTCAGCGTCTATGTCAGCGACTCTGTGGTGTAACAGAGTTCGCTCATACCGCCATATATTGCCACAGCGTCTATGTCTGCGACTCTGTGAAGTAACAGAGCTCGCTTATATCGCCATATCCTGTCATCTTACTAGCAGCAGGCTCTTCCGCGCTGCGAACGCACCTATTATTTATATTTATTTGGTGCGTTCCGCCAGCCGTAACACTATTGAACTTGAATATGTTTTACATTAGTTGCTGTTCTCCTACACTTCATGCATACTGTTCCACTGACACTTGACCCAGCAGACCACCATAACAAACCGCAAGGGCATTACTTGGCATTACTTGGTTTCCATGGCAACCAACAGTGCCTTGTGTGGACTTAGATGGTTAAAGGCGAGACCCTTCACTTTGAAAGCCACGTAGATGTTGCTGTCTCTATTGATGCAGGAGGGTGTCAGGATGTTCAGATATAGGACTCTGACATTACTAACACAATTGAGAGGATTGGAGCCAGGAAAGCTGGCTGAACCAGGCTCGTTCATTGTGAATGATCACTTTGTACAACAGCATGTCTCTGGTTTCCAGGAAAAATAGTTTTCATTTAATTTTTACTTTGACATTTTAAGTGAATCACATGCATGTACAACAGAATATGCCAAGACACCACATCCCCCATTCCTGTGAAGTAGATTCATAAATAAATTATGGGGGTCTTAAACTTGATGTACATATATGCTTAACTTATTTAACTTAAGTTCATTTAACCATAAAAGGATGTCAAATTTCTTATTTTTAAAGTTTTATTAAAGGGAATCTCTAATATGTAACTGAGCTGTTCCAGGATATGGGCCGGACACTGATCTGTATGAGAATCTGCTTCCAGAGCTATTTGTAAATGAAAGGGGAGTTACCAGTGTGATGCGTTCTCTGCTCTCCTGATTTCACTGCAGAGCTGTGTGTGATTATACCTGACACAACTGTAGGTTCCTCTCAGCTTCAACTTCAATCTCAGTCAGCCAGTGTTGCAATACAGCAGAGCTGTGAGAGCTGCAGCTAATGTGTTTGAAGGAGATAACACTCAATTCTATCGTTCTGTGTTAGTTATGTTAGTTACACTGGTAAACACTCCCTTTTATTAAAAACAATTCTGGAGGCAGATTCTCATACAGGTCAGTGCCCAGGCATAGCCTGGAAACAGCTCATTTACATTTAAGAAAAACATGAATTACTACTAAATATATATCTACGGTTCCAAACATGCAAACATGTTATGTAGCTGTGACCTAGGCCTGTCAACTTTGCACATGTTTACTAAGACTTTAACTGTTTTATTAAAGTGTATTAAAAAGTTGCATGGCTCTTAAATATTTTGGTGCTTTGTGTAAAATTGTCAGAAAATAATTGGTGACTTACTGTAAATTTGAATGCATCATTATTTTTTTACTATTGGACACTGATTAAATAAAAATCTATTTTTATTATTTAGTGTATGGATTCTGATTATCCTATCAAGAATGAGTTCCCTGACCAGATGTCACTTACTTATAAATCAGTGGGAACTTGAAGAGCAAATCAAGCCAGCACTCGATCCCAAAGTAGTCATTTGGGAGTTTTCAAGAAAATCTACAAAATCTATATTTTTTACTGACCTATTCAGAATTTAAGTGACTTTGAGGGGCCTAT
>JARQOD010007038.1:0-40473 GCA_033576555.1 Oophaga sylvatica | reverse complement strand
TTTTGCCGTTACACAGCAGGGGAACAGCTGACATTACTGAACCCCAGTAACACGGGAGCAAGTGTAGACTGTGCTAACAGCACTTCCGAGAAACAACTGGCAGTGTTGTAACCCAGGGATGAGAAGAGAACATGGTGGAGGCAGCAGGACTTTTGCCGTTAACACAGCAGGGGAACAGCTGACATTACTGAACCCCAGTAACACAGGAGCAAGTGTAGACTGTGCTAACAGCACTTCCGAGAAACAACTGGCGGTGTTGTAACCCAGGGATGAGAAGAGAACATGGTGGAGGCAGCAGGACTGTTTTGCCGTTCACACAGCAGGGGAACAGCTGACATTACTGAACCCCAGTAACACAGGAGCAAGTGTTAGACTGTGCTAACAGCACTTCCGAGAAACAACTGGCGGTGTTGTAACCCAGGGATGAGAAGAGAACATGGTGGAGGCAGCAGGACTTTTTGCCGTTCACACAGCAGGGAACAGCTGACATTACTGAACCCCAGTAACACGGGAGCAAGTGTAGACTGTGCTAACAGCACTTCCGAGAAACAACTGGCGGTGTTGTAACCCAGGGATGAGAAGAGAACATGGTGGAGGCAGCAGGACTTTTTGCCGTTCACACAGCAGGGGAACAGCTGACATTACTGAACCCCAGTAACACGGGAGCAAGTGTAGACTGTGCTAACAGCACTTCCGAGAAACAACTGGCGGTGTTGTAACCCAGGGATGAGAAGAGAACATGGTGGAGGCAGCAGGACTTTTGCCGTTAACACAGCAGGGGAACAGCTGACATTACTGAACCCCAGTAACACAGGAGCAAGTGTAGACTGTGCTAACAGCACTTCCGAGAAACAACTGGCGGTGTTGTAACCCAGGGATGAGAAGAGAACATGGTGGAGGCAGCAGGACTTTTTGCCGTTACACAGCAGGGGAACAGCTGACATTACTGAACCCCAGTAACACAGGAGCAAGTGTAGACTGTGCTAACAGCACTTCCGAGAAACAACTGGCGGTGTTGTAACCCAGGGATGAGAAGAGAACATGTGGAGGCAGCAGGACTGTTTGCCGTTCACACAGCAGGGGAACAGCTGACATTACTGAACCCCAGTAACACAGGAGCAAGTGTTAACTGTGCTAACAGCACTTCCGAGAAACAACTGGCGGTGTTGTAACCCAGGGATGAGAAGAGAACATGGTGGAGGCAGCAGGACTTTTGCCGTTCACACAGCAGGGGAACAGCTGACATTACTGAACCCCAGTAACACGGAGCAAGTGTAGACTGTGCTAACAGCACTTCCGAGAAACAACTGGCGGTGTTGTAACCCAGGGATGAGAAGAGAACATGGTGGAGGCAGCAGGACTTTTTGCCGTTCACACAGCAGGGGAACAGCTGACATTACTGAACCCCAGTAACACAGGAGCAAGTGTAGACTGTGCTAACAGCACTTCCGAGAAACAACTGGCGGTGTTGTAACCCAGGGATGAGAAGAGAACATGGAGGCAGCAGGACTTTTTGCCGTTCACACAGCAGGGGAACAGCTGACATTACTGAACCCCAGTAACACGGGAGCAAGTGTAGACTGTGCTAACAGCACTTCCGAGAAACAAATGGCGGTGTTGTAACCCAGGGATGAGAAGAGAACATGGTGGAGGCAGCAGGACTGTTTGCCGTTCACACAGCAGGGGAACAGCTGACATTACTGAACCCCAGTAACACAGGAGCAAGTGTTAACTGTGCTAACAGCACTTCCGAGAAACAACTGGCGGTGTTGTAACCCAGGGATGAGAAGAGAACATGGTGGAGGCAGCAGGACTTTTTGCCAGACACACAGCAGGGGAACAGCAGGCGTTACTGAACCCCAGAAACACATCAGCGATTGTTTTCATCTGTGCATCTAACACTTCTGAGCAGCAACTGGCGCTGTTGAAGCCCAGGGTCAAGGAGGGTGTAGGCATAAAATATTGAGTTATTGCCTTGTTACGTGGCCATTGCAAATGTATGTACTTCAAACAAGAATAAATGAAGTTTTACTACGACAATAAAATGATGAATTTCAATTACAAGAATAGAAAAATATTTATACTTGACAGTCCTCTGTGGTTGATAACGTTTAATGGCTAACTGAAAATATGGTAACAAATTCAAAGCTTTCGAGACTACTCAGGTGTCTTCATCAGGCTAAGAGTAAAGCCAAAAATGAAGAATCACATATTTCTACACACAACAGGACACAGGAATAGCTAAGACAAGTGAGGGAGGGACAAGTGAGGGAAGACCGGCAACAAAAAGGAGAACAAGGATGAATTATCAGCGCCACACAATCACAGATAAATTAATGAATTTACCTGTGGCAAAAGACTTTTGTATGCCCGTCATAGCATGATGGATATGGAATTACTGGTATTAAAATATAACTTCAAATATGAGAAACGTACAAAGGTTTCAGAATATAAGCTCATCATGACCTTTGACACTGTTAGTGATGGAATGAATAGATCACATGGATTTATGTCATTCTATATCAATTAAGGAATCTGGTCTATGCCCTTCCAGGGTCATGAAAACCCAAAAAAACACGCCAATGAGAGGGCAATCAAACTTTCTATCCTTATCTAGGAACTGTTCCAATATTTATGTTCATCCCTGTGAGATAATGACAGTTCTGATACACGTCACTTACTTGTCTTACCTATTGCACTATTCCTGTGTCCTGTTGTGTATAGAAATATGTGATGCTTAATTTTTTTATTTAATCTTTGCCTGATGAAGAGACGTGAGTAGCCTTGAAAGCTTGCAATTTGTTTCCATCTTTTCAGTTATCCATTAAAAGGTATCAACCACTGCTGACTCTGAAGTCTAAATATTTTTCTATCTACTGGCTAACACGGTACAAAGATACACATGTTTTCTAATTTCAAGAAGGAAAAATAAAGAAAATACAAATATAAACGTATATATGCACATGCCAAAAATAAATGGAACAACACAACACCCAAAAAATTGGTAACAAAATATAGTGTTGTAAATTTAAGAATAAAAGTCCATTTTTTTTTTTATGAATAATGCTTAAGGAACGCTATGTTAAACCATAACATAGTGAAGACAATGGATTTTGTAATAGTCACTCATCATCATCATCGCAAATTTTATGTGACAGTCACAGACATTTCAATTATTTAAGTTCATAAAATCGTAACTTTCTATAGCATGTATGACATGTCCAGCATGGACTCATCAATGTGATGATTGATGACACAATAATGTACGATAAAAAATAACCATTTAAAAAAACATTAGGCATTGTTTGTCACAATTTAAGTGTGTGCCTGCAAGTGTAGGTGAAACAAAGGCTACGGATAGCAAAGGTATATTCTATGTCTGTATCAGACAGTGGACAGCCTCTGATGGGTAATGCCGATGTTATACTGTACGTCAATAAAGTCTGCGGCTGAAATCATGCATTTTTTGCTTGTAGAGTGTTGAAGAGGGTAAAAGAATGTCTGGTTGCGCAAAGCTTTATCCGTCAACACTACCTTCCTACTGTCACGCGTAGGGTAGGGTAGCGTGTGGCAATTAGCTGACTATCAAATGTAAGGTTAGGCTGCGTTATTGCGCACTAGGGACGCAAAAAAAAATACAGCAGTAATAATTTAATGTGTAATACTCCACCTATGACAAACAAAAAAATTACGTTCCCTCTTTAACAATGTACAAGACTAACAAGCCTAATGGTTGACGCTGACTTAATTGAGATACAGTATTACATCAACATTGTCCATGAGTAACTATGCACTGTGATACCTATATACCAGTATTAATTTATATCTCTTGTGGTTGTTTCAACAGCACTTGCAGGTATAACTACCTATTGTCAGTATGCATGATGCACTTTCTAGATGTAATAATTTATTATTGGACATTATTACCATGTTTACATGCTGGCCATTTCATATATGGTGTTTGAAGTTACAGTTGGCATCAGTATGTGTATTTTATAATGTCTGTCATAAATAAAACTCGTGATGATGATGATGAGGATTTAATGATTCGTACATCCATTAACTGCATTATCTTACAGGTACAGATAAAGTTCCTTAAAAAGCATTAATTCATAAGTTGAAATGTACTTTTATGCATTAATTTCAAAATGTGAAGAGTAGACTATGTTTTATTTTTTGTTACCATTTCTAATAGACATGTGCAGATATGCGCTGTGATGACAAATTATTATTTGTCCATATTTGTCATAAAAATTTATCATTCTAGGCCTGCAAAACTTCACAATTTCATGTTTTCAGCATAACAAGCAGGGTGACGGCTCTTCCCTATTTGGAGCATGTTGGTCATGTGTTTTTCTGTCCATGTGTCGGGAACAGGAGACTTCTTGCCGTTCACACAGCAGGGGAACAGCTGGCGTTACTGAACCCCACTAACAGTAGAGCTTGTGTTTTGTTCTGTGGACACGACACTTCTGAGCAGCAACTGGCAGTGTTGGAGCCCAGGGAGTAGAGTTCAGGTGGTAGAAAGATGAACATAACAGGAGACATGGATAACGTTGCGAACCAGTTATTTAATCTGAAAACGGACAGACAAATTCTGCCGAGATCCATGCCTTGTTCATTTTCAGAAAAGTAAGCCGGTCTACATTATCGGAGGATAGTCGCATGCGACGGTCTGTTAGTACACCACCTGCAGCACTAAAGACGCGCTCCGATAATACACTGGCAGCAGGGCAAGCCAGCACCTCCAATGCATACTGGCTAAGCTCTGGCCATGTATCCAGCTTAGAGACCCAAAACTTGAATGGGGAAGAGCCATCTGGGAGTACACTGAGAGGCAAAGCCAAGTAGTCTGTCACCATCTGACGGATACGTTGCCTCCCGCTGACTGGAGCCCTCTCGGATGGTGTAGACATTTGTGGCGCTGCCACAAAACTTTGCCACATTTTTAACATACTGGTCTTTCCCTGTGCAGAGGCACTGCGTGTGCTCCCTCTTGTTGCAGAGCTCTCTACACTGCCTCGACGCACAGAGCTGCTTTGTAAAGCAGTAGCAGCAGCAGTGCTCTCGGCAGTAAGGTAGAACATTAGGGATTGCACCAGTGTGTCTTGGTACTCCCGCATTTTACGCTCCCGGTTCAACGGTGTGATGAGGCTTTTGACGTTGTCCCGGTAGCGAGGGTCTAGGAGGGTGTACACCCAATAATCAGACGTCGTGAGAATGTGGGCGATGCGGCGGTCGTTTCTTAGGCACTGCAGCATGAAATCAACCATGTGCTGCAGACTCCCAACTGGCAAAGAAACGCTGTCCTCTGCAAGAGGCGTCATCTCTGCCTGCTCTGCATCACCCCACCCTCGCTCTACATACTGACTAGAGCGTTGTGTACCTCCCTCTGGAGCGATGTCTTCCTCCTCCATTGACTCCTCCTCCTCATCCTCCTCACAAAGTGAGCCCTGCCCAGCCCTTTGTGAGGAACCACGTTGCGCTGACTTTCCAGAAGGTGATGGAATTTGTGACTCCTCATCCTCCACCTCTTCCAAAACCTCATCCCTTATTGCTTGCAGTGTTTTTTGAAGCAGGCAGATAAGGGGGACAGTCAGGCTGACTAGTGCATCATCTGCACTCGCCATCCGCGTTGACTCATCAAACGCACGCAAAACGTGGCACATGTCCTTCATAGTGGCCCACTCATTAATGGTGAAGTGTGGACGGCGCAAATTGCGTGTTGATTGCGCCTGATGCAGCTGATACTCCATTACTGCTGGCTGCTGCTCACACAACCGCTCCAACATATGTAACGTTGAATTCCACCTGGTGGATACGTCACATATGATGCGATGTTCAGGAAGGCGCAATCTGCGTTGCAGAGCTGCAATGCGCGATCTGGCCATGCTGGAACGTCGCAAGTGAGCGCACTCTAGGCGGACCTTGTGCAGCAGTGCATCAAGATCCGGATAGTCCCTCAAAAAACTCTGCACGACCAAGTTGAGCACATGTGCCAGACATGGTATGTGAGTGAGTTTGCCAAGGCCCAGAGCTGCCACCAGATTTCGGCCATTGTCACACACTACCAAGCCTGGCTGGAGATTCGCTGGCAAAAACCACACGTCGCTCTCCTGCTTGATGGCATTCCAGACCTCCTGCGCTGTGTGGCTTCGATTCCCCATGGGAATTAATTTCAGAACGGCCTGTTGCCGTTTGGCCACGGCTGTGCTCATATCGGTCGCATCAGGTAAGCGTCCACGGGTCCATGTGGAGGTAGACCGTGACGGCTCCTGCAGCGATGATTCTGAGGAACTGGAGTAGGAGGAGGAGTCGATGTGGACAGACTTGATTCCGGCAATCCTTGGAGTTGGCAGAACACGTACAGCGCCACTCGCAAGATCTGTACCCGGCTCCACAACATTCACCCAATGGGCAGTGAGTGAAAGGTATCGTCCCTGGCCATGGGTACTGGTCCACGCATCGGTGGTCAGGTGGACCTTGCTACTGACGGCGTTTAGTAGCGCATGTTTAATTTTTGCCTCAACATGCTTTTGCAGACCAGGGACGGCTTGCCTGCTGAAATAAAATTGGCTGGGCACATTGTATTGTGGGACTGCCAATGCCATTAATTCACGGAAACTGTCAGTCTCCACCAGCCTGAATGACAGCATTTCAAGGGACAGGAGTTTTGCAATGCCAGCATTCAGAGCCTGTGCTCGTGGATGGTTTGCCGAGTATGGCCGTCTTTTATCCCATGCCTGTGCTACCGATGGCTGTTTTGTGGCCTGGGTGTGTGAGGATGACAGGGAACTTGCAGCTGTGGGTGGAATAACACTGTGTCTCTGGACAACAGTGACAGAGGTTCTTCCATGGCGATCCTTTGAGGAAGCCGAACCAGCTGTGTGTGAACTGGAGGAAGAGGCTCCAACACGAGCTGAAGATGTAGGTGCTGCTGTAGGTTGGCCTACATCTCCAGTGTGTCTTTGTAACTCAACAAAGTGCTTTGACCGCACATGTTTCCACATATTTGTTGTATTAAGGTTACTGACACTTTTACCTCTTTTAATTTTTTGATTACACAGCTTGCATTTGACATAGCAAATATCATCTGCAACTGTATCAAAAAAGGACCACGCAGAGCAAGTCCTGGGAGCGCCCGGTTTGGCTGTTGGAAGAGAACTGCTCCGAACGGGTGCCAAACTGGAGGCTACAGGCAAGCGAGTCTGCAGCCTACCTCTCCCTACTGTTTGTGTGTCGACCCGCCACCACAATTGTGGGTTACCAGGGCAATGGGGTACTCAGAGCCGAGCCCGTAGAAGTCTATGGGATTGTCACAGGTAGCGGTGGCTCGGTCTGTGGCCCTAGCGGTCTGGCGTATGTTGGGGGAATATTTACAGGGGATAGATATATTTACAGTTCGTGACGCCACCTGTAGTCTTCTGGTAATTTATACCAGCGCTGCTTTAGAGCTCTGAGGGGATGGTGAGGCAGCTAGATGTCGGGTCCCCTACAGGTAGGACTCTTCCCTCAGGTCGATGGTTAAGGCAGGGTTGTGCAGGCATGCAAGTAAATAACTCAGTCTCACACGGTCAGCGTCTTTCCATACCTTTACTTGTAAGATGGTAAGGCAGGTCCCAGGGAGGCTGATCCAAGGAGAATGTATTTTGAGATAGCAGCTGGACAAGTTAGGGGCCTCCTTTACTTTCACAACGATGAGTACAACCAGCATGAAGCGTAGTTCCCTCTATAACTCCAGCTATTCCAAAGCTGTACTGCCCAGTCAGTTTTGTGGTCGGAGCCTTCCTGTGAGAGAGCTGAATTCCTATCTTGCTGATCAGGCTCAAAGTCTTCACTCCCCTGACCCCAGTTACGTACTGACTATTCGGGGCTGCTTGCCGCGACCTAAGGTCCGGTAAGTCTCTGGTTTTCTTACCACTATGCTTGAAGCTAATAGTGATCCTTCGGTCCCCAGTGACCGGTAACAATGTGCAGGTATCCTATACTTATGGCACTTCTCTGTTCTCTTCCACTATGCCCTTCGATATGCTCAACTCTTAATAGATATCTCAGTCCGTCTTATAGTGGGGCACAGCTCTGACCAGGCTGAGGTGAACTGGCTCACCTGTACTGGCCTCCACTTTCTGAACTGCACAAAGACTGCACTTCCTCACTCCTTCGAGTCACTGACTGAACTGAACTCAGACTACTTAGCACTCCCCTCCACACCCCTGGTGGGTGTGTCCGAAGTGTACATGATATCATGAAGAGCCCTTAACCGTTACCTCTCCACTCATCCTCCTGGTATTGTGTACCAGGGCTACACATTCCCCCATGGTAAACGACAGCACTCCCGGGCTGTAAAATACAAAGAGACAATTTTGTTTATGCATTAAACATCAACATTAAACATTAATTCGTCCCATCCGGGAGGTAAGGATGTCTTAACGTTGCAAACAAAACATTATATATAGGAAAATACAAAATTAAATAACATTTTCATATAAATAGACAATATGCTTGTGAAGGACCCGCACCAAACCTTCAACGTGGGTCCTGGGTGGGCTGCAGGACATCCGAATGCAGACCTCACTCAGTGCCTCACCACACGGGTTTTATGTTCAGAGGTAAGTCAAGGCTTCGTGTGAAATCATTAAAAGGCACCTTAGTGCAACTATTTACAAATAAGTTCTGGGCTGGCACAGTCCTCAGCCTCTGAGTCTATTGTTAGCAAAACGACACATATTATATCACATTATAATAATAATAAAGTGCAAAACTTTTTCTCTGTTTACCCAGCCGGGCATTCTACTTTTGGCAATATATAAATATATTATATACTCATTTAACTTGTGCAAAAATTGGCAAACATTCTTAAACTTTTTACAACATTACTTATGGTAGACCCCTATCTGGATCTTACCGATTCTTTTACTGTTTAATTATTTTCAAATACATTTTCCACCCCGGGGGCTGGAACAATGCGATGGTCCCTAGATCCCATTACTAACAAGTCGTGCGCTGCTATTAGGGTCTGGGTTGCCACAGTTCTTGTGCGAACCTCTAGGGGCGCAACGGGTACTTTCTCCTTGCGAGACACCGATTGCGTTTCAATCTGAGTCACAGTTAACGATATGGATCGTGTCATGGATTGCGATGGAAACTGGGTCGCAAGTTGCGATGCAGATGTTGCTTTCATTTGCGATGAACCTGCAGGGGGCGATGCTGGGGCACGGCCGGATACTGCTTGTGCTGGAGACAGGGACGCTGCGGTAGTGGTGACGTTACCTGCGTCGGGGACGGGGTCACGGACGATGGTGACGTTAAGGGCATACCATCCCTTCATTCCCCAGTGCCGTGTATACGTGACAATGTCTCCATTAACTAAGTCCCTCCCGGGATGACCTTGCGGCAGGTGGGATTCTACATCACGTCTGCTGACAAAGACCCCTGGGTAGAGGCCCGGTTCACGGATGAAGCCCCAGCCCTTCCGGAGCTGGAACTCAGTCACACACCCCTGCCGCCGCGGTTCCCTCAGGGTACCTTTCTCTCTCCGGACACTCTCCTTGTCCACGATCAGCTCTGCATGTTGCCGCTGACGGTTCCGCTGAGCTTCCCGCTCTTCCTCCTGCTGGCGTTGTTGTTTCTCCTCACGACGCTGCCACTCACATTCCCACTGGGCGGTATAGGCGACGTCATCCAGGCGCGCCATCTCGTCCCAGTCCACGTCTGGTAACGACGGACAGGACCCCTCCGGTGTCCCTGCCGGGGATCGATCATCTGCTGCGGCCTCCTGGCCGGGCGGGCGTTCCGGAACTGGCGGTACCTCCTCAACCTCCTTCGCCTCCACCGCTTCACCGGTGGGATCAGGATTGGTACTTTCAGGGGCAGCCTCCGGTTGCTCCTTTGCCTTGGGCAGCAGAAGTTTTGGTAACTCCAGACGTAGGGGATCATCGAAGGGAGAGATCACCGCGTCCCACAGCCTCCGCTGCTCCAGGGTACGCCGGCGTCTCTCGATCTCTTCAAATCCAGGTTGTGGCAAAATCATCTTTCTTAGTCGTGCATTTTCTTCTTTGATTTTCAGCAATGCTTGCTGCAGGTGCAGGACCACGGATGACTCCGGTGCTGGTGGCAGCTTGGCTGGGGCACGGGGCCTGCCTTCCTCCGCTCCCCTGCTCGGCTGCACACGTCCTGCTTCCATGATGTTCCAGAAGATTCTTTCTCCTTCCTCCAGAGACGTCCGGTCTCTTCCGTGGAGGCGGGGTTTGCGTCTCCTCCTCCTCGCAGGGAAGGTGAAGAGGAGGCGGACCTCCTTTGCTGTAGGGCAGGATCGCATGTTGTAATAGCACTTTGAGAGGGCAGGCATTTTCTTCGCGCCACAGGGGGGTACACGCCCACGAAGGCACGCCCACCTTCTTCTCCAGCGCCTGAGGGCGCGAATATGGCGACAAAGATGGCGATTTTTGGCGCCAAAAGTGCAAACAGTCCTTTTCACAAAAACAACTCCATAGGCACACAGGGCTCGCAATTTTGCGAGTTTCGCATCCTGTTCGTGACGCCAAAGTTTTGTGTCGACCCGCCACCACAATTGTGGGTTACCAGGGCAATGGGGTACTCAGAGCCGAGCCGTAGAAGTCTATGGGATTGTCACAGGTAGCGGTGGCTCGGTCTGTGGCCCTAGCGGTCTGGCGTATGTTGGGGGAATATTTACAGGGGATAGATATATTTACAGTTCGTGACGCCACCTGTAGTCTTCTGGTAATTTATACCAGCGCTGCTTTAGAGCTCTGAGGGGATGGTGAGGCAGCTAGATGTCGGGTCCCCTACAGGTAGGACTCTTCCCTCAGGTCGATGGTTAAGGCAGGGTTGTGCAGGCATGCAAGTAAATAACTCAGTCTCACACGGTCAGCGTCTTTCCATACCTTTACTTGTAAGATGGTAAGGCAGGTCCCAGGGAGGCTGATCCAAGGAGAATGTATTTTGAGATAGCAGCTGGACAAGTTAGGGGCCTCCTTTACTTTCACAACGATGAGTACAACCAGCATGAAGCGTAGTTCCCTCTATAACTCCAGCTATTCCAAAGCTGTACTGCCCAGTCAGTTTTGTGGTCGGAGCCTTCCTGTGAGAGAACTGAATTCCTATCTTGCTGATCAGGCTCAAAGTCTTCACTCCCCTGACCCCAGTTACGTACTGACTATTCGGGGCTGCTTGCCGCGACCTAAGGTCCGGTAAGTCTCTGGTTTTCTTACCACTATGCTTGAAGCTAATAGTGATCCTTCGGTCCCCAGTGACCGGTAACAATGTGCAGGTATCCTATACTTATGGCACTTCTCTGTTCTCTTCCACTATGCCCTTCGATATGCTCAACTCTTAATAGATATCTCAGTCCGTCTTATAGTGGGGCACAGCTCTGACCAGGCTGAGGTGAACTGGCTCACCTGTACTGGCCTCCACTTTCTGAACTGCACAAAGACTGCACTTCCTCACTCCTTCGAGTCACTGACTGAACTGAACTCAGACTACTTAGCACTCCCCTCCACACCCCTGGTGGGTGTGTCCGAAGTGTACATGATATCATGAAGAGCCCTTAACCGTTACCTCTCCACTCATCCTCCTGGTATTGTGTACCAGGGCTACACATTTGGACCGTTGGGGCAATCTCTTCCTCAGAGCTGCTCCCACCACCTTCCTGTTCCTCACGCCATGTTGGGTCTTGGACCTCATCATCTCCACCACTACCCTCTTCCAACACCTGCTGTTGTTGGGTGGTCTGGCCAGCACCATGCTCAACAGAAACTGGCAACTGAGTCTCATCATCATCAGATGCGTTCTGCGGTGTGCTGACCATCGGCACTGGCTCACCCGCCTCTTCAGATTCAGAGAGACACAGCTGTTGCGCATCACTGCATACTGCCTCTTCTTCACATTCCAGAATGCTGCTTGGCTGGGCCCCTGTTTGCAAGCCAACAGATTCTGAGAACAGAAGCAGAGACTCAGCTGGCTCCTGTACAGAGCTCTCTGACTGCCTGGGCAATTTGGCAGGCGGTGAAGAGACTGATGGTTGTTCAACAGTGCTGTGGTCCTGAGAGGAGGTGGAAGCTATTGAAGTCGATGCATTGGCTGCCATCCAACCAACAACGGCTTCAATTTGCTCTTCACGCAGCAGGGGGGTACGCTGAGCTCCTACAAAAGTGCGCATAAAGGAACGCTCACGGGGAAAACTGGTGGATGCTGTGTCACTGGGTGCGGCAGCAGCCACAGAATCCCCACGTCCTCTCCCTGCTGAAAATCCACGGCCACGACCACGACCACGTGCCTTACTCACTGACTTCTTCATCTTGGTAGATTGATAAAGAAAGTCAGAAAAGTTATAAGGCCTAAGTGTGGTTATTCCTCACAGACTACAGTGAACCCTGCAGACAACTGTTCAGTATCTGTGAAAGGCCCCTTTGTGTACTTCTATAGTGTTTGCAACCAATGTATTGTATACGGATGGAAGCGCGTCACACTAATAGATTAGATTTTTTTCCACTAAAATGGAGCAGCACCAATTAGAGAAAAATGTGAAGGATGAGGCAGTGACACACGCTCAGCAGACTACAACCGGCAGTGGTTGAAGAACAAACTGGAGCGTAATCTGCACTCACAAAATGAAAAGCTCACAGACTACAGTGAACACTGAAACACAACTGTTCAGTAGCTGTTAAAGGCCCCTTTGTCTACTTCTATAGTGTTTGCAACCAATGTATTGTATACGGATGGAAGCGCGTCACACTAATAGATTAGATTTTTTTCCACTAAAATGGAGCAGCACCAATTAGAGAAAAATATGAAGGATGAGGCAGTGACAAACGCTCAGCAGACTACAACCGGCAGTGGTTGAAGAACAAACTGGAGCGTAATCTGCACTCACAAAATGAAAAGCTCACAGACTACAGTGAACACTGAAACACAACTGTTCAGTAGCTGTTAAAGGCCCCTTTGTCTACTTCTATAGTGTTTGCAACCAATGTATTGTATACGGATGGAAGCGCGTCACACTAATAGATTAGATTTTTTTCCACTAAAATGGAGCAGCACCAATTAGAGAAAAATGTGAAGGATGAGGCAGTGACACACGCTCAGCAGACTACAACCGGCAGTGGTTGAAGAACAAACTGGAGCATAATCTGCACTCACAAAATGAAAAGCTCACAGACTACAGTGAACACTGAAACACAACTGTTCAGTAGCTGTTAAAGGCCCCTTTGTCTACTTCTATAGTGTTTGCAACCAATGTATTGTATACGGATGGAAGCGCGTCACACTAATAGATTAGATTTTTTTCCACTAAAATGGAGCAGCACCAATTAGAGAAAAATGTGAAGGATGAGGCAGTGACACACGCTCAGCAGACTACAACCGGCAGTGGTTGAAGAACAAACTGGAGCGTAATCTGCACTCACAAAATGAAAAGCTCACAGACTACAGTGAACACTGAAACACAACTGTTCAGTAGCTGTTAAAGGCCCCTTTGTCTACTTCTATAGTGTTTGCAACCAATGTATTGTATACGGATGGAAGCGCGTCACACTAATAGATTAGATTTTTTTCCACTAAAATGGAGCAGCACCAATTAGAGAAAAATGTGAAGGATGAGGCAGTGACACACGCTCAGCAGACTACAACCGGCAGTGGTTGAAGAACAAACTGGAGCGTAATCTGCACTCACAAAATGAAAAGCTCACAGACTACAGTGAACACTGAAACACAACTGTTCAGTAGCTGTTAAAGGCCCCTTTGTCTACTTCTATAGTGTTTGCAACCAATGTATTGTATACGGATGGAAGCGCGTCACATTAATAGATTAGATTTTTTTCCACTAAAATGGAGCAGCACCAATTAGAGAAAAATGTGAAGAATGAGGCAGTGACACACGCTCAGCAGACTACAACCGGCAGTGGTTGAAGAACAAACTGGAGCGTAATCTGCACTCACAAAATGAAAAGCTCACAGACTACAGTGAACACTGAAACACAACTGTTCAGTAGCTGTTAAAGGCCCCTTTGTCTACTTCTATAGTGTTTGCAACCAATGTATTGTATACGGATGGAAGCGCGTCACACTAATAGATTAGATTTTTTTCCACTAAAATGGAGCAGCACCAATTAGAGAAAAATGTGAAGAATGAGGCAGTGACACACGCTCAGCAGACTACAACCGGCAGTGGTTGAAGAACTAACTGGAGCGTAATCTGCACTCACAAAATGAAAAGCTCACAGACTACAGTGAACACTGCAGACAACTGTTCAGTAGCTGTGAAAGGCTCCTTTCTGTACTTCTATAGTGTTTGCAACCAATGTATTGTATACGGATGGAAGCACGTCACACTAATAGATTTGATTTTTTTCTAATATAATGGAGCTGCACCAATTCCACTAAATAAAATTAAAAAAAAAAGAGTCAGTGACACGTGCAGATGCCTACAAACAGCGGTGGATGCAGAGCAAACTGCAGCGTCACCTGCACTGTCACACACACACCTTGCACAGAGCTGTTAAAACAACACTGGCAAAATGAAGCTTTACACAGCGGTTGGTAAACTAGCCTGCTTAAAGCACAGTAGTACACAAAATCGCAATATCTAACTGTCCCTCAGAGTGAGCAGAGTAGCGTTCTGTCCCTAACTGAGTTCACAGCACAGTGACGCTAAAATGGCTGCGGCGCCTTTTATAGTGCATTCTGACATCATTTCAGCAGCCAATCACAGCCATGCCATTAGTTAAGATGACCGCAGCATTACAGGATGTGCCCACACTTCATAAGATTCATCATTGGCTGACTAACATCACATTGCCTCTCAAAGAATTATGGGAACTTCCGATTCCGGTATACGATATTGAAAAAGTATCGGAATTAAGTATCGGAATTCCGATAACGCGAATATCGGCCGATACCCGATACTTGCGGTATCGGAATGCTCAACACTATTCAGGAATTAACTCCTTCAAGACTTATGTGTGTGGAGATGGGCGCACAACTTTCATCAAGCTGTGTCCTCATCATTACAGGGTGAAAGAGAAGTTTCCAGACCCCGCACAGGTGCTTGGCATAGCCTCTTTTCTATGTATTGACAACTTGGGAAGATCAGTCTTTCAAACAACGAACGATGACGATAAAATAGCCCTAAAAAGAAATAGGAACAGCATCCAATCCGGGTAGAAATGTAACAAATTGTTTATTCAGATAAAATAGCCCTGTCAGTGGAGGACAAAGAATTCATCAAAATAATGAACTGTGAGTTCCAAAGATGAAACCAACCATTCGGTTTCTCATGCTTCGAGCTACAGGTAGACTCCCAAACAAATTGAGACAGCTCTTCTAGTTAATTCTTTCAGGTACCATGACAACAAGCCTGAAATGAAAGAACCTTGCGTTTGAAGATATTCTGCACAAATCACGCAGAACTGATCCGTCCTTAAAGAAGAATGATAGGCTGGTGTTTGCTTCATTCGGATATACCACCCGTGGAACCAATCAAATCAATTTGTCTTTGACTCTAGTGCAAGCATCAAGGTGTAGCCTTAAAATGATGTTCTCTCACAGGTCCCATTAACAAACTACATGGTAGAGTATGATGAGTTCAGAGAAAGCTTGTTGCCATCACACCGACATTGAGCAGATGTGCATGTTTCCTAGTCAGAGAAGCCACCGTAACTTTCTCAGGTTCTGTGGTACAAGGACAACGATACATAGATGTGGAATATTATCGTATGAGGGTTCACATTATTTGGAAACAGCCTTGCCCGCAGTACAATTTATGTCTTCGGAAACTGCATTAGGGGGATCTGAGTATGGACAGATGCAGCGATATGTGGAAAGACTATGTAGATGACGGATTCAATCCCTTCCCACAAAAGCAGCAATCGATTGCTCAAAAGAACTCAAGGTATAGTGTTCCAGGCTAAACTCCGTTATACAAATTGCTCAAACAGCCCGGTTGTAAATGAGCCTTCAATCAGATGATCATGCGCTGGGTTCAAAGACTCGCCTGGAAGTCCTCCGTGCAGTAGAGCCTAGCATCAGGTGGATCTCAGCTATTCCTTTGGATTTCAAGTAAGTTGCTCAACAAGCCATTCACAAATGTGTGTCCTTTCTGTAGTGAACATATATACCCACGGATTCGTAGCGCTAATCAAAATACATGCAAGACAACTCTCAAGACTGGGATGACCCACCACTGCAAGGAGCAAAATGGAGGCCTGCAAAGGTCTGTGCAGCTAAACAACATCCACATCCCAGCGCATGTCGAAACTCCCTCGCCTTTAGTATAAAGAAGGAACTCACATTGACGTTCAAGAAACCATAGCAGTGGTTGTTACCTGAAAGGGATGGACCCAACAACAAAACTTGGCAAGGCTAAACTAGCCCCGAAGCCCGGTCACACATTCCAAAACTCGAACGTTGGACGTGTTGGCAGTGGAGATCGCACGACTTTGTACAACAAGACTGAGTGTCAACATAGATGAAGTCCTACTACCAGACAGCAAGGTATTATCGGTTATATCTACAACATAAAGGCTTTATGTAACGTGGTAACCGATGAAAGGATATGATCATCTGACTGAACCAGCAGACCATGCCACAAGCTATGTCCATAGTCTTTGCTAGCTCTTCTTGGTCACGATCAGAGTTTCTGCGGGAGACGACGATGAACATGACAGGAAGGCTTCAGCATCTAAATCAGATAACGACCAGAGTCTGGTAGAAGTTAACGCCATGCACCAGTACCGAACAACCTCCACCTTGATTGAAAGCGTTTTGAATGGTTCTCAGTGGAGAACACTCGTCGACTATGCCAAGGTTACGCATATCGCCAGATGTTATCAAAACCTTGAAGATAAGATTGTAGGTTGGCTATCTGCCCAGGCCCCTCCCGATAAGGACATCTCTCACAAGAGTCCATGATAATACGTCACCAAAGGGAAATTTGCCACAGAATGAAGTGCCTACCAATAAACAGCAGATTCCAATAGAAGGCCCTCTTTCCAATTTAAACCAGTCATGGACAGTTTGCTTACTGAAGTGGTGTCGTTTGAAGCATGCCTGCCTGGAGTTGCAAACAAATCACATCATTCCACAAACACCATGTCACAGTCTTGCTGATTCGATACCATCCTGAAAGGACAAACATCAGGCAGGCAAATCATCAAAGCAGGTACGTCCGCAGCCTGAATTATTGAATGAAAAAGTGTGCAAAATTATTGCTGATGGTGCTTGAAGAATGAGAGGAGACAACTATGCCAACAAATGACTGACTTCCTGCAGACAGATTATTAAGAGCCACCTTGACCTACATGTCTAAGTCTTTGCCAAGGAGTGAGGGACCAAGCAGGACCCACGGCGCCAGCAAATAGTAAGCGTTGGGCTGTATGTTCACCTGCATGAGTGTCATATCGAGGTGAAGAATCCATGGACACTTCAGCGGAATTAATGAAGAAGATTCTTGCCATAGGGACCTGCGAGAAACTGAGGTACTGATCGTGGAAGAACTTTGTTGGAGCATGTAAGCTGAACATTGACACCAAGCAAATCCAAGATCAGTGCAGAAAAGGGTTGCACCTGGATCTTCAACCCCCATAGTTCTCACATGGGAGGCTCTTGGGAAAGAATGATAGTGATTTCACGCAACATCTTGAATTCCATGCTAATGGACATCAACTCAAGACTCACACGAGACTCTGGTCAACCTTTTAGCTGAAGTGTTAGCCATCGTTAATTCAAGACCCCTCATGCCAGTAACCATGGATTCAGAAACGCCAACCATATTGACTCCTGCAATTCTTATTACTCAGAAGACCGACAAAACAGTAATGCCTAGCAGAGAGTTTACCCATGCAAACACCTATCAGAAGCATTGGAAACGTGTTCAATACTTGGATGACTACTTCTGGAACAGGTGGAGAAAGGAGTATATCGTCATTCTTTAAGGGAGAAGGAAGTGGCGACACACCAAGCAGAACCTCAAGCTCATGAAAGACCAACCCACAAGAAGATCTGACTGGCCTATGGGACTAATTACTAAGATACTCCCTAGTCAGGATGGCAATGTTCGGATGGTGGAATTGAAGGTCGTCAGGAAAGGCGAGACAAAGACTTTTACAAGACCCATCCACGAACTTGTTCTGTTGTTGCCTGTTGAGAGCATCCCTGCAGGATGAACAGTATCGGTTTTGAACTTTTGAGTTTTCCTCGCGATATGGGCTTGAGTTATATTTAATGTTGCATTTTAACATGCTTTTTTCTTTACAGATTGTTTTATTATAGATTTTAGTATAGTGAAATCCCAAAGTCAATTTCAGACGGGGAGTGTGCTGTTCCCTTCATGCTTTTTCATATCTTGTAATTTACCATTGTTTTATTGGCTTTCTTTCCATGCTTGTCTGCTGCCACATACTGAAACAAACCTTTATGTTATTCCCTCATTCCTCTTTTAGATTTTTCTAGCACATGGGAGCGTCCTGCCGCCTTGTGTATGAGCTCACTTCCTGGCATCCATTTTACTTTCAGCCATCGGGTGAGAGGTACACATCTCTTTTGGGCTGCAGAAAGCAAAGTCTTTTGACCAACTGAGTAGTGGCTCCAGGGATGAACACCCACAAGACAACCACCGAAACGGCTACTTGTACCATATGCATTGTACCACCTCATGTCTTTGGGTTATGGTTCAAATAAACCACCGCTGATTCAGATCTGTATTCTTCCAACTGAGGCTGACAACCCCTAGGTTGTTTCCTATAGAATGATAGATCCGTGTCCCTCGTGATGGAGCCATGATTTAAAATGGCTGTCCTGTCTCTGATCCTTTTGGTATGTATGGCTGTCCTGCAGAATCTCTCTGGCTGTTTCTCTGTTTCTTTATACATAGGCATGTAACCTATTTTTAGACTTAACAAGTGTCCCTCATTCAGTATTTACATAAAGGGTAAGGGCCCCGTCACACTCTTCAATGTCCCAGCGATCCCACCAACGATCCGACGTGGATGGGATCGCTGGGACATCGTTAGTTGCCCATGTGACAGCTCACCAGAGATCAGGACCAGCGAGCACGCTGGTATCCAGTGTACACATCGGGTAACTAAGCGCTGCGCGGCGCTTAGTTACCCGATGTGTACACTGGATACCGGCTCCCAGCTTCTGCTGTACAGCGCTGGGTGCTCGCTGATCGTTGGTCTCCCGCTGTCACATGCAGCGATGCGCGCTGGCCAGTGGGACACCAATGATAAAAAAAAATGGTCCAGGCCATTTGACGACGATCAGCGATACCCAGCGTGTCACACTAAGCGAGATCGCTGGCTAGGTCGCTGTTGTGTCACAAAATCGGTGACGCTTCAGCGATCTCGCTAGCTATCTCGCTTAAGGCCCGTCTCACATAGCGATATCGCTACCGAGATCGCTGCTGAGTCACTAGTTTTGTGACGCAGCAGCGAGCTCACCAGCGATATCGCTGTGTGACATTCAGCGACGATCAGCCCCCCTGCCGTGTATCGCTGATCGTCGCTGAAATGTCAGGACATTTTTTTGATTGCTGGTCTCCCACTGACAGGCACGCATCGCTGCGTGTGACAGGCGGGAGACCAGCGATCCGCTGGTAACCAAGGTACACAGCGGGTTTCCAGGCGCGGGGCTGTGCCTAGAAACCCGCTGTGTACCTTGGATACGAGCTCCCTGAAGCAGGGAGCTGGTAACCAATGTACACAGCAGGTTTCCAGGCGTGGGGCTGTGCCTAGAAACCCGCTGTGTACCTTGGTTACCAGCTCCCTGCATCAGGGCGCTGGTATCCAAGGTACACTGCGGGTAACTAAGCGATGTTACCCGCAGTGTCGCTTGTACTGATCGCTGCCTGAGCTGCCTGTTTGGCAGCTCAGCAGCGATAATGTAGCGATACACCAGCGATCCTGATCGTTGTCGGGATCGCTGGTGTATCGCTATGTGAGACCCAGCCTTTAGTGTGAAGGGCGCTTAAGAATGGAGGTGAGATCAAGCAGCAAACTATTTGCATAGTTTTTCCCTCTCTTCTTTAGAAGTCAACAAACTGGCTCCATAATTAGCATAAGAGCAAACATTAGTAGTGATTAAGGATAAGAGCACAATAAAAGTCAATATTACCGGCTTAAACATACAAAAGTCTGTTTTCTTGACCAACCAGAAATCAACACTTAAATTTGAAAAATATTTAGACTTGAGAGTCCTCAGTGGTTGATACCTTTTAATGGCTAACTGAAAAGATGGTAACAAATTGCAAGCTTTCGAGACTACTCAGGTCTCTTCATCAGGCATGACTAATACAACATCTGAAGAATCACATATTTATACACAAAATAGCACAGAAAAAATGCAATAGGTAGGACAAGTGACATGAAGCAGAACTGTCATTATGGCAGAAGGATTAACATAAATATGACTAGTTCATAGATAAGGAGTGAAGGTTTTATTACCATCTGATTGGGGTCTGGTATTGTGTTGTGATGACCCTAAAAGGTCAGGGAGGCAGATTCCTTAATTGTTGTAGAACGACATAAAACTCTGGGATATATTCATCCCAGCACTAAGAGTGTCAAAGGTCATCATAAGTTTATATTCCCAGACTTTTCTATCCTTCTCAGATTTGAAGTTAGATTTTAATACAAGTAATTCCATATCTGTCATGCTATGACCGGGCATACAAAAGTGTTTGGCCACAGGTAAATCCATTCTTTTTTCTCTTATTGTGTGGCGATGAGAATTCATCCTTGTTCTCAGTTTTTGCCCGGTCTCCCCCACATACAGACCCCCAGTTGGACATTTAGTACATATAATTAGGTACACCACATTAGATGTGATGCAGCTGAAAGTACCTGGTATCTTGTAGTCCTGATGGGAGTTGGGGATCTTTATCCTGTCCGTGGTCATTATAGATGTACAGGTTTTGCATTTCTTTTGTTTGCAAGGAAAGGTTCCTGCAGCTGTTGGGGAGGACAGGGAGCTTCTGACAATGATGCTTCTTAGATTTGGGGGCTGCCTAAAACATAGTAGTGGGGGGTCTGGAAATATGGATTGTAATCGGGCATCTTTTTGTAGTAAAGGTTGTAGTTTCCGTGCAGCTCCCCTTAGCATCTCCAGACTTGGATTGTGGGTGACCACTAGAGGCACCCGGTTATTTTCTTCTTTAGCTTTGTAATGTAGCAGGTGATTCCTTGATATTCTGGTGGCTCTTGTAATTTGGTTTTCAATTGTTCTTGGATGGTAGCCCTGGTTCAAAAAAGTCTTTCTGAGGCGACCAAGGTGTTCATCTCTATCCATGGGGTTGGAACATATACGGTTGTATCTGATGGCTTGGCTGTAGACAATAGAGTTTTTTATGTGTTTAGGATGGAAACTGTCCCATTTAAGATATGTTGGACGGTCGATTGGCTTCTGATACAGGGATGTCTCTATTTCATTGTTCTTTAGCTTAATGGTGGTGTCTAAAAAGTTAATTTCAGTGCTGGAGTAGTTAAGTGTTAAGTTGATGGTGGGATGAAATTGATTGAACTGTTCATGGAACTCTTTAGCTGTTGTTCAGACTCCGTCCAGATGATTAAAATGTCATCAATGTAGCGGTAGTAGGCCCGAGGCCTGATGGGAAGTAAAATGGCTCCACAGTATGCAAATCTTTTCATGGCCAAGCTTGAAAGCGAATTTTTGTCCTCCTGCCCCATCAGGCCTCGGGCCTACTACCGCTACATTGATGACATTTTAATCATCTGGACGGAGTCTGAACAACAGCTAAAGATGTTCCATGAACAGTTCAATCAATTTCATCCCACCATCAACTTAACACTTAACTACTCCAGCACTGAAATTAACTTTTTAGACACCACCATTAAGCTAAAGAACAATGAAATAGAGACATCCCTGTATCAGAAGCCAATCGACCGTCCAACATATCTTAAATGGGACAGTTTCCATCCTAAACACATAAAAAACTCTATTGTCTACAGCCAAGCCATCAGATACAACCGTATATGTTCCAACCCCATGGATAGAGATGAACACCTTGGTCGCCTCAGAAAGACTTTTTTGAACCAGGGCTACCATCCAAGAACAATTGAAAACCAAATTACAAGAGCCACCAGAATATCAAGGAATCACCTGCTACATTACAAAGCTAAAGAAGAAAATAACCGGGTGCCTCTAGTGGTCACCCACAATCCAAGTCTGGAGATGCTAAGGGGAGCTGCACGGAAACTACAACCTTTACTACAAAAAGATGCCCGATTACAATCCATATTTCCAGACCCCCCACTACTATGTTTTAGGCAGCCCCCAAATCTAAGAAGCATCATTGTCAGAAGCTCCCTGTCCTCCCCAACAGCTGCAGGAACCTTTCCTTGCAAACAAAAGAAATGCAAAACCTGTACATCTATAATGACCACGGACAGGATAAAGATCCCCAACTCCCATCAGGACTACAAGATACCAGGTACTTTCAGCTGCATCACATCTAATGTGGTGTACCTAATTATATGTACTAAATGTCCAACTGGGGGTCTGTATGTGGGGGAGACCGGGCAAAAACTGAGAACAAGGATGAATTCTCATCGCCACACAATAAGAGAAAAAGAATGGATTTACCTGTGGCCAAACACTTTTGTATGCCCGGTCATAGCATGACAGATATGGAATTACTTGTATTAAAATCTAACTTCAAATCTGAGAAGGATAGAAAAGTCTGGGAATATAAACTTATGATGACCTTTGACACTCTTAGTGCTGTGATGAATATATCCCAGAGTTTTATGTCGTTCTACAACAATTAAGGAATCTGCCTCCCTGACCTTTTAGGGTCATCACAACACAATACCAGACCCCAATCAGAGGGTAATAAAACCTTCACTCCTTATCTATGAACTAGTCATATTTATGTTAATCCTTCTGCCATAATGACAGTTCTGCTTCATGTCACTTGTCCTACCTATTGCATTTTTTCTGTGCTATTTTGTGTATAAATATGTGATTCTTCAGATGTTGTATTAGTCTATGCCTGATGAAGAGACCTGAGTAGTCTCGAAAGCTTGCAATTTGTTACCATCTTTTCAGTTAGCCATTAAAAGGTATCAACCACTGAGGACTCTCAAGTCTAAATATTTTTCTATCTACTGGCTAACACGGTACGAAGATACACATCTTTCCTACACTTAAATTTGAAAATTTGAAAGCCAACACACAGATAACATTCTATTATTCTTGGTTTGCTAAAAAATAGTCATCTGGTTAATTAAAATACAATGCTGTATGTCTTCACAATGGGCAAAACTAAAAAAATAAATACGTTTTTAAAAATATGAAAAAAAAATATATAAAAGTTCAAATTACCCCCTCGCCGTGTTCAGAATCGCCTGATCTATCAATATAACAAAAGAATTAACCCGATCGCTAAACAGCGTAACGAGAAAAAAAAGTTAAAATGCCAGAATTACGTTTTTTTGGTCGCCGCAACATTGCATTAAAATGCAGTAACAGGCGATCAAAAGATCGTATCTCCACCAATATGGTATTTATTAAAAACGTCAGCTCGACACGCAAAAAAATCAGCCCTCAACCAACCCGAGATCATGAAAATGGAGACGCTACGGGTATCGGAAAATGGTGCCATTCTTTTATACTTTATTTGATAAAGAGGAGTTATTTTTACTGATAAATGTTTGTTTTGGGTCGTTTATTTTCTGTTGGTATTTGGTTTAGTGTATAAAGGTCCCATATAATATTCCATCCTTGAATTTATTCTATAAATCTCCCATATAATATTCCATCCTTGAATTTATTCTATAAATCTCCCATATAATATTCCATCCTTGAATGCACACTGCGCGCAGGTTTTTCTATAATTTGTCAATAATATATATAGGTTCTCCCCGTCTGAGTTATTTTTGAAGGTCAACAAAATACGATTTTCCTGTAATTCATTTCTCACACTCGGGGTATAATAATGACTTTTCCCTGTGTGGGATTTTTTGATGTTTAGAAAGGTTGTCAACTAGTTGGACAACCCCTTCTCATTCCTGATGTTTGGTCCTGTTAAAATAAAAACACTTATACAAACCTCCCATGCTGGCACCGTTTCACTGGTGTTGGCACTTGCGTTCTTGGGGCTTCTTTGAGGTTTTTACGTCATGAGCCCTGTGCCCAATCAGCGCTGATATCACTGTCCCTACCTCCGGACAAATCAAGCATCATGAGGCAGTCAGAGAGCAGCCGCAGCCCTGGCTTCCTGTTCATGTTCAATAAGTCCGAAGGCGGGAGCAGTGAAGCTGCCGCTGATTGGGCGCAGGGCTTGTGTGATGTGACGACCTGACATAAGCCCCTGGACAGTGAGTCTCGACACCGCTGAAGTGGAGCCGGCACGCCAGCGGAGTATGAGTGCTTTTATTTTAATGAGGCCAAACATGAGGAATGAGTTCACTAAGGAAAAATATATATTTATCCCTTGATTATCTTTATTAATCCCAAATATAAAACTATGCCCACAATTCACCCCTCTAAAGGTTAGTCAGAAGGTGACTAACAGAAAAAACATGTACCCCACAGTTCAGTATATAGGGTGAGGTGACGTATACACACTCACTCTCCAAGCCTCTCATTTCTACGGGTTTCATCGTCCTCACCAAAGACGACTCATCAGTAGACTATTTAATATTGACCTATATTCAAGCGAGACTACACAAAAAAAACTAAAATCATGTATCATCAAACATCATCATCAAACTATATACTTCGCAAGTTTATAATCCTGACTGAAAGCCACTGGAGTGGAATAGATTGTATGTGAAAATACAGTATAATTCTTGTGTTTTCTCCTATAGGGACGGCCCTAGTTTGGTATTGTAACAGCTGTTAATTAGTAGTGCAGACAAATTGTCCCAGACTAAACTCCGTTTTCAGACGGCCCAATATGTAGCACTCAGGGAAAACTTACCTGCTCCAAAGATCATTAGCAGCTTCTAACTAATGGCCATGCTGCGGTCTGTCAAGGAATGAGTGTAATATCGCTATAAAGACTAGGGATATGTGCAACCATAATGTCTGGGATATCTGTGCCATTATTTAGTATGAATATGGAAATTATCTCTGAAAGTTACGTGTTCCCTGAGCGGTATATACTGTATTTTCACACACTATCTGTTCCTGACACTGGAGTGGCTTATAAACTTACAGAGTATATAGTTTGAGGTCTGGGATCTGCCAATATGTGGCTAGTTTTCTGACTGTTTCAGATAACATGATTTTAGGTTTTTCTTCGTCTAGTCTTGGAGGCTTGGAGAGTGAGCGCCTATACGTCACCTCACCTTATATACTGAGACTTGGGTATATGTTTTTCTATTAGTCACCTTCTGACTAACCTTCAGGGGGTGAATTATGGGTATAGTTTTACATTTGGAAATTTGGAATTAATAAAGTTTAGCTTTATCCTTTTGTCAGCAAACATGAGGAATGACAAGAGCCAACCCCTTTAAGAAGATCCAATTTTGGTTAAAAAGATTCCAACATTATGAACATAAAAAAGGCTTCTCCCCCATGTGACGTCTCTGCTGTTTATTAACAGTTGATTTCCAAGTAAAACATTTCCCAGATTAAGAAAATGAAAAAGGCTTCTCCTCTGTGTGACTGCTCTGATGTCTATCAAGAATCGATTTCCGGTTAAAACATTTCCCACATTCTGAACAGGAAAAAGGCTTCTCCCCTGTGTGAGTTATTTGGTGTATAAGAAGATTCCCTTTATGGTTAAAACATTTCCCACATTCTGAACAGGAAAAAGGCTTCTCCCCTGTGTGGGCTCTGTGGTGAGTAACAAGATGAGCTTTCTGGTGAAAATATTTCCCACATTCTGAACAGGAAAACAGGAACAGGAAAAAGGCTTCTCCCCTGTGTGAGTTCTATGGTGAGTAACAAGCTCCGATTTCTGTATAAAACATTTCTCACATTCTGAACAGGAAAAAGGCTTCTCCCCTGTGTGAGTTCTCTGGTGAGTAACAAGCTCCGATTTCTATATAAAACATTTCTCACATTCTGAACATGAAAAAGGCTTCTCCCCTGTGTGGGTTCTCTGATGTGTAATAAGATGAGCTTTCTGGTGAAAATATTTCCCACATTCTGAACAGGAAAAAGGTTTCTCCCCTGTGTGAGTTCTCTGATGGGTAACAAAATGTGATTTACTTGCAAAACATTTCCCACATTCTGAACAGGAAAAAGGCTTCTCCCCTGTGTGACTGCTCTGATGTCCAATAAGATGCGCTTTCCGATTAAAACATTTCCCACATTCTGAACAGGAAAAAGGCTTCTCCCCTGTGTGAGTCCTCTGGTGCTTAACAAAATTTGATTTATGTGCAAAATATTTCCCACATTCTGAACAGGAAAAAGGCTTCTCCCCTGTGTGAGTTCTTTGGTGACTAACAAGATTCGCTTTCCGGTTAAAACATTTCCCACATTCTGAACATAAAAAAGGCTTCTCCCCTGTGTGGGTTCTATGGTGATCAACCAAATCTGATTTCAGGTTAAAACATTTCCCACATTCTGAACATGAAAAAGGCTTCTCCCCTGTGTGAGTTCTCTGGTGTCTAACAAACTGTGATTTCCATGTAAAACATTTCCCACATTCTGAACATGAAAATGACTTCATTGCTTTAGGAGCAGTTTGTTTTTCAATGTCTCTTTTGTGACTTTGATTTTCCTTAGTAGTCAGTAATAAATCAGCAGATGGGACCTGTTCCATAGGATTAGATGACAGATTTTTGCTGTAAATGGATGATGGTATGTCTGGTGTAATGGCAATCACTTTCGTTGTATCTTGCAGGATCTCAAGATCATCTGATTTAAAAATTGAAGATGTCAGCTGTCCCTCTGATCTCTTGGTACAGTCATCTGCTAAGATAATAAACAATTATTATTTTTTTAATAAAATATCCTTGAGTTTTATATTTTTTAACATTTTTACTTAAACTGTCCATAAAAATGGCAACCTAAGTAAAACAAAAAAGAGTTATTTAACAAAACAATGTCAGTTCAAAGTCTAATAGAAAACCTTACAGGATGTTATAGGATGAACCAGTAGTGCGTGTTGTTCAACTTTTTTCTGCCTCCCAAATATTGAATAAAAAGAAATCAATGTTAAGTAGGTGAAAATAATACCAATTCTTATCTAACAATAAAGTCCCCACTCAGGTCCATCATCTGTCAATGAAAAAACAGAGGTTGCCACATTATTAGTGGCTCAAAGGTTGTTAAAAGCAGCAAGGTTTCCATAAACCAATCCAGCAAAATCCGCTCTCACGTTTGAGTCTTGCAGTGAGCTCAAACAACATTTAGGATCCCTGTATTTAGCAATATTATAGTGGTAAGAATCCACTTAATTTATGGTGTGTGTGTAAAGCACAATCTGGGCACTATGTGTTGGGTAACAAAATGAGAAATGTGTAATTTTCACTCTCCAACAACCACTGCGTGTTAATATCCAGAAAGTGGCTGTGGAGTCAAAATATTCACTCCTCCTAAGGATTATAACCCTCAGGGAATTTATTTATAAAATGTAATCACTTTAGGAGGATTTCGACTATTCTGGTTTTCTGTCATTTAGTCATATTAGGGCTTCTGCATATGGTGTGTCCAATCTAATCGGGGATCTGTTCCTGCTGTCCAGCTGGAGTAATCGGCTCTCTATTTCAGCCAATTGGAAAGTACCACACCCTACTAAAGCTCAAAGCATATGGCCGGAATCTGCCAGAAACAGCGTTGTTTTTCTCTGGTTCAGTCCTCTGTGCTCAGCTGGCGGCTTGTGTATTTGTTTCCTGCTGTGACCGTGGCCCGTTTACTGACTACTCTTGTGTCTTCTGATTCTGTCCTTCAGGTTCTGACCCAGCTACCGGACTATTCTTCTCGCCATCTAACGTCATAGAATAGCAGGTAACACCACGGTCCAAGCCTAAGGGTCCCTGTGTAAGTCCAGATTCCATGTAAGGGTGTAAAGGAGCGATGAGCAAGGCAATCCTTGGGATATGGAAAGCAGAGAAGATAGTGCCAAGGATGTTCATGGTGGACATCTTTTGAGCTACCAGTTGACCACGAACAATGCTCCCAATACATTGTGTCTGCAAACTATTCCAGCTAGATCTGCATGAGCCCGTATGACCAGGGTCGGGATAGTACGTCTCATGCTATCAGACGCAATCTGACGTGCTCAAGGCATTTTAACCCCCAACACACTGCGATCAAGGAAGATCGCAGCGTTCCGGCGGCTGCAGAGGGGCATTAGCCCCTCTGCTTTTGGATAGGAGACCCCTCGGCATGCTGCGGAGTCCCGATCGTTCCCATGCAGACCCGGATGTCGTCACAATGGCATCCCGGTTTCCAGATCAAAGAGACTTCCTGACATGTGCAGTGCATGTCAGGAAGTCTCAGGTAAGTGCACAGAGAAGCAGCAGCGCACAGAGATGCGATCAGTCTTCAGAAAATGAGTGTCCCATAGTGAGACAATGTGTAAAAATAAGAAGAAAAATAAAATTGTAAAAATATTTAAAAAAATTAATAAAAAATCATTATCAATAAATATTTTAGTGAAAAAAACCCTAAATAATAAAAGTAGACATATTTGGTATCCCCACGTCTGTAACAATCCGCCCTATAAAACTGTCCCACTAGTTAACCCCTTTAGTGAACACCATAAAAAAAACAAGGAAAAAAAAAATGCTTTATCATCATACCGCCTCACAAAAAGTGGAATAACACGCAATCAAAAAGACGGATATAAATAAACATGGTACCGCTGAAAACATCATTTTTTCCCGCAAAAACAAGCACCCAAAAACAGCGTCATCAGTGAAAAAATAAAAAAATTATAGCTCTCAGAATAAAGTGATGCAAAAATAAATATCTTTTATATAAAATGTTTTTTATTGTATAAAAGCACCAAAACATAAAAAAATGATATAAATGAGCTATTGCTGTAATCGTACTGACCAGACAAATAAAACTGCTTTATCAATTTTACCACACGTGGAACGGTATAAACGCCCCCACCCAAAAGAAATTCATGAATTGCTGTTTTTGTTCATTCTGCCTCTCAAAAAACGGAATAAAAAGCGATCAAAAAATGTCATGCGCCCGAAAATGGTACCAATAAAAACATCAACTTGTCCCGCAAAAAACAAGACCTCACATGACTCTGTGAGCCAAAATATAGAAAAATTATAGCTCTCAAATTATGGTCATGCAAAAACGTTTTTTGCAATAAAAAGTGTCTGCCATATGCCCAACACAGTGGTTTAACCCCACATATGGGTACTGGCGTACTTGGGACAAATTGCACAACAACTTTTGGGGTCCAATTTCTCCTGTTACCCATGGGAAATTAAAAAATTGGGGTCGAGAAGATCATTTTTGTGGAAGGTTACTTACCAGTAGCCGGTTTTTCCCGGAGCCCATGACGGCACACATGAGAGAGGGGATCCGCCCAGTCAGGACAGGAAACCTACTGAAATAAAAGGGCGGTACCTCTCCCTCGCTTCAGTTGGTTTACAGAGCATGAGAGGCCCCCCTGGTTAGTATACATGGTAAAACTATCACATTTTATTAACTAAAAAGACACTCAACTATAGTGCACACCAAAGAAGTGATGAGGGGGGAGAATATACAGGTGCCGTCATGGGCTCCGGAAAAACAGGCTACCGGTAACTAACCTTGGTGTTTTCCCGTCTCCCATGATGGCACACATGAGAGACTTTTGTAGAATGAAACACCTTAGAGAGGGACCACCGCTTGTAGCACCCTTCTACCAAAGGTTAGGTCAGTAGAAGAAGATAGATCTAGCCGGTAGTGCTTGAAAAAGGTAGAAGGTGAGGACCAAGTAGCGACTTTACAAATTTGCTCAATCGATACCTCAGCCTTCTCTGCCCAGGAGGTAGCCACAGCTCTGGTGGAGTGAGCCTTGATGCCTTCAGGAACCGGAGCGCCACTCGCAGAGTAGGATAACATAATGGCCTCCCTGATCCATCTGGTAATGGTACTTTTGGCTACCCCATACCCTTTTCTACTGCCCTGAAAGGCTACAAATAGGGCCTGATCCTTCCTCCACTGACATGTATTGTAGTATAGCTCTTCTTACATCTAACGTATGGAATCTTTGCTCCCCAAGATTTCTAGGATTATTGCAGAATGATGGCAAGGGGATTTCCTGAGTCCTATGGAACTTGAGGACCACCTTGGGGCGATAGAGTGGTTCCAAGACCAGATCCGGCCTATCATCAAATATTTTGGCTCACTCTACGGGCCGATGTTAGGGCTACCAGTAATACTGTCTTAATTGTGAGGAATTTTGCTGTCAGTTCATGCAATGGCTCAAAGGGATCTGTGGTTAACGCCTCTAAGACTAGATTCAGGTCCCAGGGTGGTATCTTGGGAATAATAACCGGCCTAGACCTACTACAAGCCTTTATGAACCTGGAAATCCACCTATTAGATGCTAGATTGCAGTTATATAGGGCTCCTACAGCCGAAACCTGGACTTTGAGGGTGCTAGTTGCTAACCCGAGTTGTAGTCCTGCCTATAAGAATTCTAGGATAGGCCCTACCGGAGCTACATCTCCCAAAGGTTCCCCCAGGAAGTCCAGGAACTTTTTCCAAGTTGTACCGTAAATTCTGGATGTGACAGGTTTCCTACTCTTCAACAGGGTGGAGATTAACACTGGTGAGAACCCTTGGCGACTCAGTAACGCCCTCTCAAATTCCAGGCTGCCAGATGGAAGCCCTTCACTTGAGAGTGGATCACTGGACCCTGGGTGAGCAGGTCTGGAATTTCTGGTAAGATCCATGGATCTGTAAGTGACATATGCCTTAGAAGGGAGAACCAAGGCCTCCGCGGCCAAAATGGAGCTATGAGAACTACTCTCGCTTGATCTTCCCTGATTTTCCGGACTACTATCGGAATCATTGTCATCGGGGGGGGAACGCTTAGGCCAGGGAGAACTTCCAGGGTATTTGTAAGGCATCTACAGCGACCGGATGTTCTCTTGGATTTAGTGAGCAGAACTTCCTGACTTTTCTGTTGCGTGAGGTGGCGAACAAGTCTATTTCCAGTTTGCCCCAGGCCTGAACTATTTGTTGGAAAACTTGGGGGTTTAAGGACCATTCCCCCTGTCTCATGTGTCTGCAACTCAGGAAGTCTACTTGTATGTTCTCGACACCCCTATGTGCAGTGCTGTGATGGATAACAGATGTTGTTCTGCTAACTGGGACAGTAGGTTTGATATTTCCATGAAGCCCCGAGACTTTGTTCCCCCCTGGTGATTGATGTAGGCTACTACTGCACGATTGTCCGTCATTACTCGGGCATGACGGCTTTGAAGCAAGCGTAGAAAGTATCTCACGGCCCACAGTTCTTTTATATTTGAGCCGTGATCCCTTTCCTGCGAGGACCAGGTTCCTTGCACTGAATGAGATTTCAGGTGTGCTCCCCACCCTCTAGCGCTTGCGTCTGTTGTAATGATGTCGTTGACTGTTTTTTGCCACAGGACACCGGCTGTTAGATGGTTCTCCACAGTCCACCAGACTAGAGAGTCTCTTACGTCCGAGGAAAGACATAGCTCCCCTTCTAAATGATCTTTTAATTGTTTTTGTGCTGACAGAACTTCCCATTGCAGCTGTCTTAGGTGGAACTGTGCCCATCCTACCGCGGGAATACACGATGTTAATGAGCCTAAGAGGGACATTGCATTTCTCAGCGTTATAGCCGGTTGTTGTATTGCTGAAAGAGCTAGGCCCCTTATCTTGGCCACTTTGTTCTCCGGCAGAAGGCAGAGCTGTCGCTCGGAGTCCAGCATTAACCCTAGGAAGGATTGCACTTTCACTGGTGTTAATCTTGACTTGGGAATGTTTACTATCCATCCCAATCCTATCAGTGTAGATGTGACTTCTTCTACTTGCTGAGTGCAGTGGTCCTCCGACCTCCCTATCACAAGAAGGTCATCCAGGTATGGGACAATCATTACGTCCCTGGTGCGAAGATATGACATTACCTCCGCCATTACCTTGGTGAATACTCAGAGCTGTAGACAGGCCAAATGGCAGAGCTGCGTACTGATAGTGTCTGCTCTGACCCTGGACATCGAGTGCTACCCTCAGGTATTTCCGATACTCCCGATGGATTGGGATATGATAATACGCCTCTTTTAGGTCTATTACTGCCATGAAGCAGTGCTGGAACAAGATTTTTATAGCTGTATTGATTGACTCCATCTTGAAGGAGCAATTGTCTACCCACTGATTGAGTCTCTTCAGATTGACTACGGTTCTCAGAGAACCATCTGGCTTTTGTATCAAGAAGAGGGGGCAGTAAAACCCTTTCCTTCCTCCTGAGCTGGGACTTTCTGTAGGACTTGTTTCTTTACAAGACTCAAGACCTCCATCTCCAGGGCCCGTTGTTGTTCCTGGGACCTCCTTCGGGGAGTTTTAATAAAGGTTTTCTTGGGTGGACGGAATTCTTAATCCATCTTTGATTATATTTAGCACCCAAGTACTGGGGGAGATGTTTGCCCAGGCAGAAAGGAAGAGAGAAAGCCTTCCCCCTACCTCTGATCTGATGTCATTGGGGAGATTTTTTGGAGGACGTAGAGGGCCCCTTGAACATATAGCCCGATCCTCTCTTTTCTTTATAGTCCCAATTTTTCCTGTCCCTCGGGGGACGACCTCGGTTAAACCTTCTCCTCCGTAAAGGCGGTTTCTTGGATTCTCCGGGAAATTGGGGAAAGGTACTCTTTTTATCTCCCGCATATTCCAAAATTTCCTCCAATTTTTTTGCCAAAGAGAAGTTGACCGTCGCATGGAATGGAACACAGTCTATGTTTAGATGGCAAATCCCCCAGACACCCTTTAAGCCATAAGGTCCCTTTTGCCGCATTGGACTAGCCTGCCACTCTGGCTGTTAGTCTTGCAGAATCCGCTGAGGCGTCTGCTAAAAAAGCTGCTGCCCCATGCATTAGTGACATTTCTTCTAATATATCGTCCCTTGGAACTTTATCTCTTATTTGCTCTTCTAGCTGCTGTAGCCAGATCATGAGGGCACGGGCAGTACAAGTGGCAGCTATTGCTGGTTTTAACCCCCCTGCTGATACTTCCCAGATGTGTCTCAGGAAGCCGTCTGCTTTTTTGTCAAGTGGATCTTTTAACACGCCCAAGTCCTCTAATGGTAGAGATAACTTTTTTGATGATTTAGCCACGGCACCATCAATTTTTGGGATTTTTTCCCAATTTTCGGAGTCCTTCTCCTCAAATGAGTACCTCCTCTTTGATGTAGAAGGTAAGGTACCCGACCTCTCTGGCTTTTTCCACTCTTTGTCAATTAAAGCTTTTATTTTGTCGTTGACAGGGAAGGAACGTTTTCTTTTCTCCTCCAACCCTCCAAAAATAATGTCCTATAGTGACCTAGGTGTTTTTTCCTCCTTAAGGCCCATTGTAGACCTGACCGCTTTTACTAGTCTCTCTACATCTTCCGTCGGGAAGCATGGCCGGCCCCCTATATCGCTATCTGAGGAGGATTCTGAGGGCTGGGGAGATGAGGCTGCGGAGGGGGATAGGGATTTTTCCTGACTTTTCTGTCCTAGAGAGGCTTCTGAATCAGAATCCCTTTTGTGGCTTCTTTTCCCCGTTTTTTTAAGGGTTGCCTTTAGGGCGCTGTTATGTCCCATGAATGAGACATTTTACATGCTGTATTGCAGTCTCTCATATTGTTTACTGTTGCTATGTGTCCCTGTGTTTGCATAGCTGAAATCCTTCCTTTACATCAAGTTTGTCCCTTCTGTCTCTCTGTCTCCCTCTTCTGGTGTGATGTCATTTCCTTCTTCTTTCTCCTGTGTTTCATTCTCCATCTTGATTTTATCAGAATCACATGTGTTTTCAGTCTGTCTGAAGAAAGTCTTTTTTACCTGCTGCTGTTTGTATGCATTCAACAAGAATTCTTAAAGAAATCAAAGTCTCTTCTGGATTCTTCATAACATGTGTGCCGGCAGCTGAGTTAAGCTATCTGCGATCGTCGCCAATTGTAAGTAGGGTGAAAGAGATCCGGCATCTCACAGAGCCATATTTACAGCCACAGGCCCCGGGGACAGAATAGTAAAAAAGACTTTTCAGATTCATCTGTAAAACCCACAGCTTCTATAAAGCTACAGAACTTCCTGCAGAGCATCCGCTCTCAACATATAAGAGTCTATACAGCTCCCCTTCTCCTGTGAATCAGGATGGCTGAAGGAATGACTACACGGTCTCTGCCAGACCCATTGTCAGAGGAAGGGTGCATAGACCCTGATCCACCATTTAGTGAGAAGGCTAGACGTGTCACAAAGCCAACATGGAAAATAAGGGAGAATCTAGAATCCAGTAAACATGATCTTCTCCGTGCAACAGCAGAGCTATGGCAAAAACTCTTATGCCACATAAATAGCCTATCTCAGCCTGCTTCTCTCCAACGACCACTGGAGGGAGCTCTCGCACAACTGTGTTCAGATTATCAATGTTATGCAGAAATAACAGACCAATATATCGCAGTTTTAAAAAGACTTAACCCATCAGTTACCTGCAAAGAGCTGCAAGCTTTCCAAAAACTTAACTCTGAGAGAGAAAGCATGGTGCGCGATATAAAAGCCAAAACAGAGGCAAGAATCGCACTAATAGCCGAGATGTCATCTTGCATTTCTGGCTCTGCCAGACAGTCAAAGCGACCATCTAAGTCATGCTCTTCAAAATCCTCAACCCTCAGCGAACAGCTCATAAAAGCACGTGCGGAAGCTGAGGCCACTAAAATACAAGCTGCCTTTGCTCAAAAGGAAACTGAAATGAAAACTGAGGCCACTAAAATACAAGCTGCCCTAGAGGCCACTAAAATACAAGCTGCCCTAGAGGCCCTAGAGAAGGAAACTGAGATGAAAACTGAGGCCACTAAAATACAAGCTGCCCTAGAGGCCCTAGACAAGGAACGCCAACACGCCATAGCCATGGCAAAGTTAAAGGTCCTGGAACAAGCCATCAGTGGGAGCCAAAGAGACAGCATCAGTTTAAGTGGTTTTGATACTGAAGACCCTCTTAAGCGTACTAGAGACTATGTACAAAGCCAACACAGTGCTATCCCTGCTCCTGCAATCCTTCCTGACCACACAGATGCTCCCTGAAACATCAGGGTTTTGATACTGAAGACCCTCTTAAGCGTACTAGAGACTATGTACAAAGCCAACACAGCGCTATACCTGCTCCTGCAATCCTTCCTGACCACACTGATGCTCCCCTGAGACAACAGAACACAGAACGTTTATCCCCATCCTGCACCCAAGGTCAGTACAATTACAATACGCTGCCAATCTTGTATCCTGATCCACCTCTGTGCACCGAAATGTACCAGAAACCTGCAAATCACCAAATCTTATACTCAGAATCCTATGTACAGGCCAATATGCAGGCCAGTCACCACACTCCGGTCAATCACACAATTCCAGTCTCATGTGTGGCAGAAACTAAGCTCATTAAGCCAGTTAATGGACTGAACGCCTACGCTGCCCCATATATACCTGCATTCCCAGGTCAAATCACAGACTGTATGAACAAAGCTATCCAGCCAGCATCGGTCCTTCCAAAATCGGAGAATGCTGATATGACTGGCCTCGCAAGGTACATGATTCGGCGCGATGTAACTAAGACCGGTCTTACAGAGTTTGACGATAAACCTGAGAACTACAGGGGTTGGAAGTGTACCTTTGAAACCACGATCAGTGATCTCGGCATCACCGCAGCTGAAGAGCTAGACCTGCTAATCAGGTGGCTTGGGCCACAATCCACGGATCGGGTCAAGAGACTTAAATCTGTCCACATCAGTAATCCCATTGCTGGTCTCACTGCTGCATGGAAGGGGCTAGAAAGAAGCTATGGCAGTCCTGAGGTCATAGAAAGGGCCCTGTTCAAACGACTAGAGGATTTTCCAAAGGTATCTAATAAAGACAGTACAAGGTTCCAAGAGCTCAGCGACCTCCTGTTAGAGCTTCAGCTGGCCAAAGCAGACCGTACCTTCCTGGCCTCAGCTACCTGGACACTGCTCATGGGGTAACCCCAATAGTTTCCAAGCTGCCGTCCAATATCCAAAATAAGTGGGCCATGCTTGGATCAAAATACAAAAGGGAAAACCAAGTCTCCTTCCCTCCATTTTCCTACTTCTGCGAGTTCATCGAAAATATCGCAGAGTGTAGGACCGATCCAAGTTTTTCCTATGGAGAACACAGCGACCCTGTTTCATCTACTAAACACGACAGTCCACGTCTTAACTACAGGAGCCACCAAGCTCCAATGTCCATCAAGAAGACTGATGTTCTTCCGGCACCTTCAGTATCACAAGATAAGAGCGACAAAGGTGAGAAGGTTGAGAATCCTAATCGCCAGTGTCCAATTCACAAACTGCCACATCCCCTGAAGAAGTGCATCGGCTTCAGGAAGAAGCCCCTTCAAGAACAAAAGGAGCTCTTGAAGAAGTTTGGAGTATGATTCAGGTGCTGCGCCTCTACCGAACATCTTGCTAAGGACTGTGTCATCCCCATCAAGTGTCTAGAGTGCGACAGCGAAGACCACGTACAGGCGCTCCATCCATCACAGCCTGACTCTGCGTCTTCACCTTCTCCCACCACAAGCCATGGCGGGGAGAGTACAGACCAAGTGACAAGCCATGTTGCAGTATCTTCCTCATGCACCGATGTCTGTGGAGAAGGTCTTCGAGACAAGTCCTGTGCGAAGATTTGCCTGTCATGGGTGTATCCCAAGGGCCATCCAGAGAAGGCAGTCAAGGTGTACGTTAGCCTGGATGACCAGAGCAACAAATCATTAGCCAGGTCAGAACTCTTTGACTTGTTTGACTTAAAAGGAGACGTCTATCCCTACACCTTGGGCACCTGCAGCGGCGTTTTACAAACCTCTGGAAGAAGGGCCAGTGGCCTCATAATAACTTCTCTTGAGAAAGGCGCCACGGAGATACCACTACCCACGCTTGTAGAGTGTAACCAAATACCATTCAATAGGGAAGAAATCCCAACACCAGAAGTCGCTCTTCAGCATCCTCATCTCAGAATGATAGCCAAAGAGATGACACCCCTGGACGATAAGGCAGACATCCTAATTCTTCTCGGCAGAGACATTATACGACTGCACAAGATGCGTCAACAAATCCACGGACTACTCAATGAACCATATGCCCAGCGCCTCGAGCTGGGCTGGGTCATCATTGGCAACGTCTGTAGTGACCAGACAAAGAATCAGAACGACATCTCCTCTTACAAAACCGTTATCACGTCGGATGACAACGACTTGTCCTCCCTGTCATACTCACGTCACCAATGGATGAAGAAGTCAAACGACACTACGTGTCAACGGCAACCATCCGATATTTCAAGTCCGCTTTATCCTCGAGACTACAACCTCGAGATAACAGCATTTGATCCTTCAACCAAGGACAACAACTCACTACCTACAGAGGGAGACAAAGTGATCATCAGGGTCATGAGCATCAAACCCACTGAAGACAACTATAACAGCTGGGTAGCTCCCTCACCTTCTCTTCCAGCAAAGACTAAGTTGCCAAGGGATCCACAGCAAGTAACTGCTAAGTTCCCAACCTTTGATACCCATCTCCATCACAAGCCTGGTCAAACCGAAGCCATGCTAGACTTCAGTGCTCAGAGTGAGAGCCCCTCTCTCAACAGCCTACCTCTGACCGATGGTGCCAGCGTTTTCCCCACGCAATTCAGCCTCAGCTCACTGGTGGATGTTGAACAAGACACGTTCACTTCCCAAGCATCACCCTGTAAGGAACTTGCTATCGAACGAGGAGCCTCGCCTGTTGAAAACAGCATCGACAGTCCTCTCGGGTTTAAGACACCCATCGCAGTTCTAGGCAGGGTACCACTGAGACAGCTTGCTACTCCGGATATCAACGGGAACACTATGCTACCATCTCAGAGACAGCTAAGATGGGAGACGGCGAAGAAGTCTCTAAAGGCCTTACAACAAGTCCTGCCCCGTAGTTCTGTAAAGACTCTTTCAACCGTCATCAAGAGACAAGTCTACCTTTCCTACGACGTGTCTACGAAGACTACAGCTGCAGGAGCCTCTCCCAGCGCTTCAGAAACCGGCAAAAAGGTACAGAAGCTGAGCTCTCTTTACCCTGGACATCCTTTCAGCTGGTCAGCCATCCTATCTGCTGACATACATTTCAGGCAAATCATCTGCTGGCTCCTTCGAGCAGGAGTCACATGATCTTAGCTTCGTCTCTGAACTCAGCTCACGGCGGGGAGCCTACCGCCATATACTCCTCCAGCTGTGTTGGAACATTGTAATATTTTAACTTTCTCCAGCGGATTATTGGGTTGGTGGAAGTGTTTGCACGTTGCGGCTTCCCCAATCCGAAGATGGGTTTTCGTTTGGACTCGGACTATTCCGCTGTTGAGTACTTCATGCCTCCAACTGAACATTGGACCATGCCAATTGGACTTCAACTGTTGTTGTTATTACCTGCATGCTTGTTTTTTCCTTTTGTCTTTCAGGTCTACAGTGACATCTCCAGTGGACATCATAAAATTATGAAATCTATAGATTTCAGACGGGGAGTGTTATGTCCCATGAATGAGACATTTTACATGCTGTATTGCAGTCTCTCATATTGTTTACTGTTGCTATGTGTCCCTGTGTTTGCATAGCTGAAATCCTTCCTTTACATCAAGTTTGTCCCTTCTGTCTCTCTGTCTCCCTCTTCTGGTGTGATGTCATTTCCTTCTTCTTTCTCCTGTGTTTCATTCTCCATCTTGATTTTATCAGAATCACATGTGTTTTCAGTCTGTCTGAAGAAAGTCTTTTTTACCTGCTGCTGTTTGTATGCATTCAACAAGAATTCTTAAAGAAATCAAAGTCTCTTCTGGATTCTTCATAACATGTGTGCCGGCAGCTGAGTTAAGCTATCTGCGATCGTCGCCAATTGTAAGTAGGGTGAAAGAGATCCGGCATCTCACAGAGCCATATTTACAGCCACAGGCCCCGGGGACAGAATAGGCGCCTTTCACTTCCTCCTGTATTATAGCCTTGAGGCTAGTGACCAAGTCCAGGGTCTCATCCCGTACGGTCTTAGTGATGCAATCGGCACAGAGATTTTTCTTCCACTGAATTGCCAGCGGGTTTTTGCATAGGGCACATTCTCTGTTCTTTGTTTTGCCGCTAGACTTCTTCCCCTAGTGATCAAGCAGAAATATAGACCCCGTTACCATAGGGCGACATTCACGTAGATCACTCACCACCGCTGACAATCAAGTGTACCGGTTTCGGAGGCTGATCAGATGCAAGTGTGGCGTCCCTCCTGGACGTCGAAGGGTCTTTCCGGTCAGAATGACTACCGCCCTTACCACTGGAGCGGCTCCTGGTATGCTGGCGGGCCGGCAAATATGTTTGCTGCTGCGTCTCCTCTTGCCCCACTTCCATCTTGATGCATTGGACATGAGTGCATCTTCTGTGGTTATCCCGCCTTTACGAGAAATCCACTGCACTCTCCGCCTCCTCCGGTGCCCATCTGTGACTCCTCCTTCTCCCCGTCACGCCGCCGGGATAGGTGTCCACCGGCCTGCGTTTTTTCCCATGGGCGCCGCCATCTTGGATCCGGCGTCGCCCTTCGACGTCACACAGGCACGCCCATTCCCAGCGTGCCTTGCGTGTGACGTCCGGCACGCGACCCGGAAGCAGCCGCCCTAGATTGAACAGAGGGGAGGAGGAGCGGCGTGGCAGCCATGGAGAAGCCCCTAGACCCCTGCCATGCCGCTTCAACGCCCGCTCGGACGCTGAGCCCCGGGGGACCCGAGGACGGCGCTTCTATCTCCTAACGTCTGGCGCACAGGCTCTGCCCGTTCTTCCACGCCGGCACAGGAGTGGGTGAGTGAACCGCCGTGTTCAGTACAAGGGTACCTGTCAGGACAGGAAACCCAACTGAAGCAAGGGAGAGGTGCCACCCTTTTATTTCAGTAGGTTTCCTGTCCTGACTGGGCGGATCCCCTATCTCATGTGTGCCGTTATGGGAGACGGGAAAATATGATTTTTTAGTTTTACGGCTCTACGTTATAAACTTCTGTGAAGTACGTGGGGGTTCAAAGTGCTCACCACACATCTAGATAAGTTCCTTAGGGGGTCTACTTTCAAAAATGGTGTCATTTGTGGGGGTTTCCAATGTTTAGGCGCATCAGGGGCTCTCCAAAGGCGACATGGCGTTCGAACTCAATTCTAGCCAATTCTGTGTTGAATAAGTCAAACGGCGCTCCTTCCCCTCCGAGCTCTGCCGTGCACCAAAACAGTGGTTCCCCTCCACATATGGGGTATCAGCGCACTGAGAACAACTTGCACAACAACTTTTGGGGTCCAATTTCTCCTGTTACCCTTGGTAAAAAA